>CAUYLG010028353.1:0-34433 GCA_963573385.1 Cacajao melanocephalus | reverse complement strand
CCAAATTCTGGGTGCAATCAAAGGGAAGGTATACTTTTCTTTCTTTTTATTGTATTCTCTGTTTGTGACTGGCTTATCCCTTAGCATAATGCCCTATAGGTTCATCCAGTTTGTAGTATGTGTCAAAATTTCCTTCCTTTTTAAGGCTGAATAATAATCCATTGAATGTATACACTGCATATTTTCATTTGTCCATGGATGGATACTTGGAATGCTTCCACCTCTTGGCTGTTGTGAATAATGCTGTTATGAATGTTGGTGTACAAATAATATCTTTGAGGCCAGGCACAGTGGCTCATGCCTGTAATCCCAGCAGTTTGTGGATGGATTATTTGAGGTCAGGAGTTTGAGACCAGCATGGTGAAACCCTGCCTGTACTAAAAATACAAAAATTAACCAGGTATGGTGGCTGGTACCTTTAGTCCTGGCTATTCAGGAGGCTGAGACAGGAGAATTGCTTGAACCTGGGTGATGGAGGTTGCAATGAGCTGAGATCATGCCACTGTACTCCAACCTAGGTGACAGAGTGAGTCTCTATCTCAAAAAATACATGTGTGTGTGTGTGTGTGTGTGTGTGTGTGTGTGTGTCTGTGTGTGTGTCTTTGAGACCCTACTTTCACCTTGTTGGGGGCATATATTGAGAAGTTGAGTTGCTAGATTATATAATAATTCTATTTTCAAATTTTCTTGAGAACTAACATACTGGTTTCCATAGTACTACGCCATTTTGCATTCCCACCAACAGTGCACGAGGGTTCCAGTTTCTCCACATCCTCACCAACATTTGCTGTTTTTTGCTGTTTTCTGTTTTTGTTGACAGTAGCTATCCTAATGTGTATTAGGTAGTATCATTGTGGTTTTGATTTGCATTTCCCTGATGATTAATGATGATGAGCATCTCATATGCTTATTGGCCATTTGTTTAGCTTTGGAGAAATGTCTATTCAAGTCCTTTACTTATTTTTAAATCAGGTTATTTTTCTGTTGTAAGTGATGGTATCGTTTTAGGTTGATGATACTTGTTATAGTCAGGCACTAGAAAGAATTTGGAGACCATCTAACTGACTTTGTACTGGAAATGATTCTGGAACATTTCCTGAAAGATGAGATAGTTTAGCCAGCTTCTGCTTGTAGGTTTCTGGTGTAAAGGGAACATACTGTGTTGAGAGTAGTCTATTCTATCTTCTGCACAATTGCTAGAAATGTGTAAGCTTTTACATTTATTTATTTTTAATATTTATGACACATGCTGGCAGTAATAGAAATTTATAAGCTTTTTAAAGAAATTAGCAAAAAATATTTGTCTACATACATATATTCTTTTATGTATATATGTGTATGTAGGTGTGTGTGTATTTATATACTCACACTTTGTAGAAAATGTGGAGTACCAAAAATCACAGGAAGATAATAAAAACCACAACCTGTTGTTGATACAGAAAATGCATGACTTGAAACAATAGCCCATTATCAGTTTCTCATAGACTCCTTCCATATGTTTTTTTAATGGACCTGTTTTGTTTATAGGATTCTAGATAGATCATTTTGTTGGTGTTAAGGAAATTTTATTTTTGAAATGTTTTACTGTTTCATTATCATTATTCGTGCATTATTTCTCACTTAAAATTTTACTTGATTCATGTGTCAGAAATGTAAAAAAAGAAATTTTTTTTAACTTAAAAAGATTCCAGAAAAAAGAGAAATTAAATTTAAAAAAATTTTTAAAAAGGATACAAATAGAGACATCATGAAGAGCAACAAAAATGGCGCAGGTCTTTGATGTCTGAGAGTGGCTCTCCTTCCTGTTTACCCATGGACAGTAGTTTGAATCGATACCTTTTTGTTTTTTTGGTCTAGAGATTGTGTTTTTTCTTTTATCCTACACTGACTAGCACATGTCTAGGATACTGGTCTTTCACTAATTTTGCTTGACAGTTGATGTGCCCTTACATTGGGAAAACCCAAGTTGTCTTTTATTTTTGCTTCTCAGTTTATAGTTTTTTCTTAAATCTCATATTTATGTTGAATATTCAGAATCTTCACACTGCTCATCTTTTGTTTTGCCTCACTTTTCTCATTTTCCTTCACTATTTCCTATGGTTTTGTTGTTGCTATTATTTGTTGAACTCTGCTTGTCTAATGTTAGGAGTGCAGATTGTTTTGTCAGATTTTTGTGGTCTCTATTGAAGAAAGGGATTTATCATTGCGTTTACTTGGCTAGTTCACAGATTCTACAACTCAGGTCAAGTCAAGAAAGAATCAGGAGTCAGAGATGTTAGTGCCAGAGTTTGCTGAGTCAGCCCAGATGTGACTGGGACCTTGCCTCTGTTTTTGCCAGTACACCAGCCCCACCATCCAATTATTCTGGTATTGTACTCCCTGAAATCTCCTGTATCGCTGGAAACCACAGCAGTCACAGCTGTCCTTGTTAAAATGATTTATAGAGTAATGACTAAAATATTTGCACCTCCAGAGCTTGGCAGAGTCTGCAGGAATGTTTGGACCTATTTAATGTAAATGCAAAATACTGTTTAATTAGTCTACGAATAAACATTAATGAATTTTACATTTTTAATTATTCTTTGAATAGAGACTATTTAAACAAATTTCTGTAAATGCAGTAGTCCGCTGCTTATCTGCAGGGCGTGTGTTCCAAGACCCACAGTGAATGCCTGAAACTTCAGATGTTACTGAACCTTATATACTATATACATTCATGTGTCTCTTAACAATGGAATACATTCTGAGAAATGCATCCTTATGCATTTTGTCATTGTGTGAACATTGTAGCATGAACTTACATAAACCTAGATGGTGTAACCTACCCACTAAGGCTTTATGGTATAGCCTGTTGCTTCTAGGCTACAAACCTATAGAGCATGTTACTACTGTAGGCAGTTGTAATACACTAAGTATTTGTGTATCTAATAATGCCTTCTAGTATACCTCCTGAAGGACCTGAGGCCATTTTATAGTTAACTTTTTTTAATAGCGTATATTTTAACAATTAAAAGTATAGTAAATACATAAACCAGAAACAAGTCATTTATTTTCATTATCAAATATATACTGTACAATAATTGTATGTACTGTACTTTTATACAACTGGTATGGCTATCAGCACAAACACACGAGTAATGCATTGTGATATGTTAGGGTGGTTATACTAGGTGATGATAGGAATTTTTTAGCTCCAGTATAATCTTATGGGATCACTGTCATGTATGCAGTCCATTCTTGGCCAAAATGTAATACAGTGCATGACTGTACTGTTGTTTCTGTACAGTCACACTGTATAGGGCGGGTAGTATATATAGCACGCTGGTTTAAGGGATGATTTTATCCTGGGTGGAATGGACAAAACATGTAATTATGGAAGATGTAATTACACTACTCAGAACAGCATGCAATTTAAAAAAAAAATGCAATTTAAGAACTGTTTATTTCTAAAACTTTTCATGTAATATTTTTGGACCAAGATTGACCTTAGGTAACTGAAATCATGGAATGTGAAATTGTAGACAAGGGTGGACTATTATAAAATCTTTACTATGGCATAAATAGTTGCTGACATTTATTTTTGCTGCATGTAGCTATTACTTCTAGGCTCTGAGCTTTTTTGTTTGTGGAAGGTACACATTTTTGGCAGTGTGGCCTTGGCATTTTTTGCCTGTGTTAATTTTGGGACTATCTCAAACCTCTCTTTTGTAACATCTGCCATTGTTAATCTTGGAGTTGTTCATCAGGTTCTTACGTAATTAGTTTTTAAAATATATGTGTCTTTTTTTATCTTGTTGAACCAATGTTTTAGCTTGTTGAGTTTTTAACAAACTTGACTTTTGTCATTTCTTATTTTGGCTCTGTTGGCTTTGTTTCTTCTGCTAATTTCTTAAGGATGTATTTTAAGTTACAGAAAAAAATAAAAATATTTTTACATGTTGAAGATGTAAGTACAGAAAAGAGGCCAGTGGTTATTAACTTTTCCTGGTTGACTTTGGTCTTAAATGAGTAAACATTTGGAGGGGCAGGTTAGCTTTGTGGTGAAGAGCAGGGACTCTGGAGCAGGATTGCCTAGGTTTCAGTTCTGCTTCACCGCTTAGTAGTTCAGTGACATTCTACAACACATTTGACCTCTGTTTCCTTGTCTGCAAAATAGGGATGATAATTGTACCTACTTTATATGGTTATTATGGGATTTAAGTGAGTTGGGTGCTTAAAACTGTGCCACACATACAGTAAATACCTCAGAAGTTTTAGACCCCAACAAAAAAATCTTGGAGATTTTCTAGGGAGCATATCTCTAGCATTTAACCAGTGAAACTATGTACTTTTATGGGGATACTCTGGAGTTGTCAGATATCTGTAATATTTTTATATCTATAGCACAGTGGTCCTTTCAAAGAGGAAGTGTTTGTTTTGCTAGTTATAGTCTTAGTATCTCAGTGTTTGCAACCGGGTTCCTAAGTTCTTTTGAACAATATGTTCAGTCATTCTTTTGAGATTCTGGCTTATCTGAATCAAGACTACTTGTTTGCTGTTTATGAAGTCTATATCTTTTCAACTGGAGGTAGAGTATTTGCTGTTTACCCTTTTGGCAATTCTTCATGATTTCTTGGAAGTAGTTGTTTTAGAAATCAAGTTGGTGCAAAGTGTTTTCTCCTCCTCACATTCCCCCACCCGCCCGTATTCTCAACTATGATTGATGAAGTTAGGACACTTGGATTTAATTAAATAGGTGTTTGCATTTCCTTGCCTGATTTAGATTTTTACTCTTTTATAGAGAAAAACAAAAGACATTGATGTCCTACTCTTCTATTTTAAGATAATAGACTGACTTGCAGCTTTTGTTTTGTTTTGTTTTGTTTTGTTTTGTTTTGTTTTGTCTTGTGACAGGGTCTCATTTTGTTTGTTGCCCAGGCTGGAGTGCAGTGGCATGATCAGAGCTCACTGAAATTTGAACTCCTGGCCTCAAGCAATCCTCCCACCTTAGCTTCCCAAGAAGCTAGAACTATAGGTATACACTACCACACCTGACCAATGTTATTTTTAGTTTTATTTTTTATTTTTATTTTTGTAGAGACAAGGTCTTGCTATGTTGCCTAGGCTTGTCTCAAACTCCTGGGCTCAAGCATTCCATCCACACTGGCCTCACAAAGGTGCAGGGATTACAGGCGTGTGCCACCAGGTCTTACCATCTGTAGCTTTACTCTCCTGGAACTTATAGAAAGAGAATATGTGTTTGAATATAATAAAGAATTATATAAAACAGTATATTCTGTCTTTATCATATTAAATAGGCAAAATTTGTATATCATTATATAGTATATGACATTCCTATAAAGATGTATGTCAATATATCTTACTATGTTACATGTCTGTTATATTAACTGTAAAGATAGATATAATGAAGGGAGAGAAATGAAATGGAGATGGGAATGAAATGGGTGGAGCTGAAATGGAGAGACGGATGAAATGCAGGGGTTGAAAGGGTGCACTGTGGAGTTGAAGAGCTGCACTGTTCACTAAGCAGCCACTAGCCACATGTGCTGTTTAACTCAATCACAATTAAGAATTAAAATTCAGTTTCTCAGTAGCAATAGGCACATTTCAAGGGCTCACTGGCGACGTGGGTATTGACTACCATGTTGGGTACTGCAGATAAGGAACATTTCCATTGTCACAGTTCTATTCATAATAGTTGATAAAGATTGCCAAAAAGATGAGTATTGATGAAGTAAATAGAGATACTGGAAATAAAGAAATTATAATATATATGATATCTCTGCTGTAATAAGAGAAGAAATGCTGTGGGTGCCCCAGAAAAGGCAGTATTCGTAGAAGACGGAATACTGACAGGATTGAATTGAAGAAATATTTCACATCCTAGCATGTACAGTTCTAAGGGTGGAAGCATTTACACAAACGTTCCATGCCAGAAGTGGGACACACAGTGACTCCATTGCAGTGGAAACAATCAGGCAGGTAAACCCCCCTATATCCTCTTTTTTGGGCTAGGTAGCAATGGCGAGGAGTCTGCCTATGCTGGAGCTTGGAACAGAGGAAAAGGACAGTGTCTTCTCCAGGCTGATGAGGGCCAGGAATGATTAAGATAATTGATGTGGAAAACCAGTTGCTGGGATAATCTATGTTGAATCATTTCCACCTTACTGACAGCCCAAGTTGATTATTCCTACAGTCTGTAGTTCAGTAAAAATGACTGAACCACTAAGGATTTTGGAAAGACAGTACGTAAGAGAGTAAGCTCAAAGGGAAGAACTTTACCCTAGGACATAGTTAATACAAAAATCAGTTATATTAATGTAAAGTAACTGCTGAAAATGCCTGAACACCTGGAGTTTCCTGTCCCTGCTTCCATTCCCAGTTAGTATCCCTCAGAAAACCGTGTGTCCTTACAGCCGTGTAATGAGAGTATCTTCACTTCTGATCAGCAAAAGAGTGTTTGGGAATTCTAGGCAGGTAAGCAAGGAAACAACATAAGTAACAGCATCAAAGCCATAATGGCTGTGAAGTGAGAGGAGATGAGAGTGGAACAAGTGAGATATTTTGTGAGATTTTGGAAAACTGGAATTGTGCTGTTGCAGTTTAAACTTGATATAGTAAATGGTGCTCTACTGTTGCACAAAATGCATTCCTAAAAAATGTATGAAAATAAGTCATACAAAATTTCAGCATCAAATATGTGTATGAAATATATAGAATTTCAAAATTGGTATACCATGAGGGGCAGTTATTTTTTTTCCTACAGAGATTTTTAAAGTTTTATATGTATATATTTTGAGACAGGGTCTTGCTGTGTCACCCAGGCTAGGGTGCAACAGCACAATCATTCATGGGTAACTGCAGCCTTGATATCCTAGGTTCAAGTGATCCTCCCTACTCAGCCTCCTGAGTAACTGGGACTATGGATGCACGCTACCATGCCAAGCTGATTTTTATGTTTTCTGTAGAGAGGAGATCTCGTTTTGTTGCCCAGGCTAGTCTTGAACTCCTGGGCACAAGTGATCCTCTCACCTTGGCCTCCCAAAGTGCTAGGGTTACAGGTATGAGCCACTGTACCCAGTCTAATTATAATTTAAAAAATTACAGTTATTGATGCTTTTTAAGCACCTGAGGAATCGTCAGTATAAAATTACTAAGATCATTGGTAAATTATTAAATACAGACAATGCCGTTTAAAAATGTAGCCTCTCCCAGCTAAATAGGAATAAGTAACTTTAGTAGTTAAGAGGAACTGATCAAGTTGGGAAATTTAGGTTATTTTTTGTTTTTGTTTTTGTTTTTTGTGACGGTCATTCTGTATTGCCCAGGCTGGTCTGAAACTCTTGGACAAAAGCAGTTGTGTCTCAGCCTCCTGTCTGAGACTATAAGTGTGAATCATGGTGCCTGGCAGAATTTTGTTTTTTATTTATTTATTTATTTTTGAGACGGAGTCTTGCTCTGTCGCCCAGGCTGGAGTGCATTGGCATGATCTCACCTCACTGCAACCTCCATCTCCTGGGTTCAAGTGATTCCCCTGCCTCAGCCTCACAAGTAGCTGGGACTACAGGTGTGCACCATCACGCCCAGCTAATTTTTGTATTTTTTTTGTAGAGACGGGGTTTTACCATGTTGGCCAGGATAATCTCGATCTCTTGACCTTGTGATTCACCCACCTCAGCCTCCCAAAGTGCTAGGATTACAGGCGTGAGCCATTGTGCCTGGCCAGAATTTAGTTTTTAATAGATGATTCTGGAAATTATGATGCTGATTTTGATGGTGATCTCATTTTCATCAACTTCCCTTCAATCTGTCAAGCAAAAATGTGGAACAGTTAGTTACCTTCTCTTGCTTTTTCATGAGATGTAAAGCAGCAGTGTCCTTCTCTGAATCCCTGTATTCCCTTTGCATTTGGATCACTGGAATCTTTTGATGCTAAATTCCAATTCAGAATCAGAAAATCCTCTTCTTTTCCTTTAGTACTGAACATACTGTGAACCACCTGAATATTTACCACTCAGCACATCTGTTATCTGTCCTTGTTTCTTGTCACAGGTATCATCACCCACATTACAGACCCTGTTGTATAGAACTGAAATGCTTACTGTAGCATCATCATGGTTTAGTTCTGACCTGATGGCTGGTTGATATGTGAAAGCCTGAATTTTGCTTCAGAAAAGCCATTCAGGATTAACAGTGTATTGTGTAATAATGTAGACTTTGTATGAATGTTGGAGATCCCTTGTAGATAATTCAGAACTACTGTAAGTTTCACAATACACTTGTAAATGATGAAAGTGTTGAGTTTCCTTTGACAGTGGAACACAGGATGACAAGGGAACAAAATCTGAAAGAAAGAAAGAAAGAAGAAAGTAAAAAAATAAGAAAAAAGGGCAGAAGGAAAACTAGGAAGAGGAAAGAAGACAGGAACACATAGTACAGCTTTATTCATGCCTGCCAGAATTGTTGTGTTCCCTTCCAGAAACAGGTATCATATAGGCCAGATGACCCTTTTTCCTTGACTCTCTATCTTAGAATGTATCATCTGTAGGAAGGAGGGAAGCATCTAGGTGTCCAGTGCTAGTGAGTTAGGAATTCTAGGATTGTCAGGTTCTAGGATTGTTAGATTGGGCTCAGCCTGCTAGATTTTATTCTGTCTGTATTATGGCATTGTTAACCCTTTCTGGCTAGTCATCCAGCACCGCTTCCCTCCTTTTGAGGGTTTATAGTCATAGTTGGGTGGGGGCATGGGAGGATTCCTTTTTATCAGGAGATGCTGCCCTTGAAGCCTCCAATAGCTTATTAGTTTCAAGATTCTCAGAATTCTTAGGCCTCTCAAATGAAATTTCCAATACTACCTAAAGAAAACATTTCTGTGCACTATGGGGGTGGAAAATTACCACTGTCTATAGCTAACTGAAATTTTGCTGTGGCCAGGCACAGTGGCTCATGCCTATAATGACAACACTTTGGGAGGCTGAAGTGGGAGGATAGCTTAAGCCCAGGAGTTTGAGACCAGCCCTGGCAACATAGCAAGATCCTGTCTCTACAAAACATTTTTTAAACATTAGCTAGGCATGGTGGTCCATGCCTGTAATTCCAGCTACTTGGGAGGCTGAGGTGGGAGGATTGCTTGAGCCTGGGAGGTTGGGGGTGCAGTGAGCCATGGTCATGCCACTGCACTCCAGATTGGCTGACCTGTCTCCAAAAAATAAAACCTTGCCATAGCACTTAAACGCCATTCTATGTGAAATAATACTCTAAAATTTAATTATAAAATAATACTTACTTGGCATTAACTCTGTGCTAGGATACTGTTCTAAGTACTTTTCTATTTTTATTAATACTGTGATTGTTATAGGTAGGTTCTAATCTATTTTATAAACGAGAATAGTGAGGCACAGAGGTATTAACATACATACTGTCTTTAGGGGAGATTTGAAAAAATACATTAAAATCATTTAAACAGCTTGCTCACATTTTGATGTATTTCCTTTAGTCTTTAAAAAAAAAATCATAGGTTAAAAATGTCATTGTAAACATAGTTGTAAAAAAAAAAAAAGTTGTAGCCATGCTGTGTGTACTGAGTTACATTCCTGCTTGGATGTCTATCTCGGTTAGTCTCCAGAGAGTGATATATGGATTAAAATCATGAACTGGGAATTGGGAGTTATGGGTTCTGAAGTTACTCTATGAACTTGAACAAATTGTGTGCTATGAAGACCATTCTTCATTTTCATGCTGTCGATTTCAAACTAATGATTTATAAAACCTAGCTCTAAAATTCAGTGCCTTTAAATTTTTCTATATTTCTGTCTCATAGTTTGGTACTTCCGAGTACTTTAATTCAGCTTATAAAAGTGATATACAGAGTTCAAAATTTTCTTTCCTTGCCTCTTTTACCTAAGAATTTTCCCATCAAAAACAATACATATTGAAGAAAATTTGGAAAATACTGAAAAATAGAAAACAACCTACAAATTTACAGCAATCACTGAAAACCATTATTAAAATTTTATGTATTTTGTTTCACAATGTTTTCTTTTTTCGTTTTAAATAGTCACAAATATGCAGTCGTATCTTTTAAAAAGTGTGAAAGTTTTTTCAACTTAACATAGGTAGCCAGATTTATATCGTCTGTTTTTTTTTTTTTTAATTTATTTTATTTTGGGTTTTGTTTTTTTTGTTTTTTTTTTTTTTGTTTTGTTTTTTTGAGTTGGGAGTCTCAATTGTTGCCCAGGCTGGAGTGCAGTGGCAGGATCTCGGCTCACTGCAACCTCTGCCTCCCGAGTTCAATTGATTCTCCTGCCTCAGCCTCTCGAGTAGCTGGGATTACAGGTGCACGCCACCACACCCAGCTAATATCTGTATTTTTAGTAGAGACAAGGTTTCCCCATATTGGCCAGACTGGTTTCTCTTTTGTTTCTTTCATTTCAAACAAGAGTGGAACTTTTTTTAAAGGTCTGTTTATTCACATGGGGGTTAATAAGTTACACATGTTGGACCTATTGAAAGAACTAGGTCTACATAACAAATGGGGCAGTGGTTTACTGAAAAGAATATTGAGGCTGGGCGCAGGCTCATGCTTGTAATCCCAGCACTTTGGGAAGCCAAAGTGGGAGGATTGCTTGAGACCAGGAGTTCAAAACCAGCCTGGGCAACATAGTAAGACCTTGTCTCTACAAGAAATAAAAAAATTAGCTGATGTGGTGGCATGTGCCTGTAGTCCTAGCTACTCAGGCGGCAGAGGCAGGAGGATCAGAGGATCATCTGAGCCCACGAAGCAGAGGTTGTAGTAAGCTGATATTGCACCACTGCACTTCTGCTAGGGCGACAGAGTGAGACCCCATCCTGGAAAAAAGTAGATTACAAGTCTGTCAGTGTGCCATTGTATAATTTATTGGTGGAGTGGTATCATTGGTAACAATACCATCTAAATATTTAATCTCTTTTAGCTTTTGAAGTAAGATTTGTGTTAGAGCTAGAATTTACCTGGGTGCAGTGTCTCATGTAATCTCAGCACTTTGGGTGGATCAGTTGACCCCAGGAGTTCAAGACCAGCCTGTGCAACATAGCGAAACCCAGTCTCTACAAATGTGTGTGTGTGTGTGTGTGTGTGTGCCTGTAGTCACAGCTACTTGGGAGGCCAACAAAGTGGGAGGATCATCTGAGCCCAGGAGGTCAAGACTGCAATGAGCTGTGATTGTGCTGCTGTACGCCAGCCTGGGCAACAGAGTGAGACCCTTTCTAATAAAACAAAAAAACTCTAGACTTTAAGTACTAATAATTTTGATATTATTGTACTGAAGAGGTTTAACTAAAATACGGAGCTCTTCAAGCAGTTATATCAAAGAGCGGAATGTGGAAGTTTTAACTTTTTTTGAGTAGCCAGTAGCTTTGAAAAATGCATCTGCGCACACAAATTTACTTAAAGCTTCTGCTTCTGAACCTCACCCCCATCAGTAGCTAACTCACTTAAACCACGGTTAGGTGCATTTTCTGTTGAGTAATGTTCTTGACAAGTCAGACCATTAGTCTAGAACCAGTGCAAATTGAATGGTGATCACTGTGAAACAAACACCACATTTCTTTCATTATACCTTTCTTTGCCTAAACACTTCTAGTATAAATTACCTTATTTTGATTTTCCCAAGTTAATTGCATCATTATTATCTGGACATGGCTTGGCATCACTTAATGGGAGAAAGCACTGAACAAATACCACTATTAACATGGTGATGCAGCTAATACAGTGGGGTTAAGCTACACTAATAAACTAAGTGATCAGAATGTGGAAGATCTGTTTCATCAGATGCCGGTTAAACCACAGCAGGATTTTTGTCTTCAACTCTGGATTCCATATTAACCAAAATGAATTAACTTGCCACAGTGTATCCAGAGGCAGAGGCTAGGAGAACAAAGGGAAATGGAACTAACATTCCTTGGAGAACAGTTGTGGGAACTGGGAAGATCAGAGCTGGGGATGGATATAAATTATGTGAATACCTATCTTCAGAACCTTGGAAAGCTATCAGAAAAGAGGATTTGGGTTTACTTCTGAGAACAGAACTAGGACCAGTGGATGTGTTACAGGTGACAAGCAAGACCGTTCTGCCATTTAAAACTTCCTATGTGTAAGGGCTGTTTTCAGTCTCTGGCATCTACATCTATAGCAGATCTTATGCACAGTCTAACTCCTAGCTAGATTAATAACACCTTAAACTACTGAACTGTTTAACTCACTGTCACCTGATGTTCGGATTTCAATAAAAAAATAACAAGGCATGCTAAAAGTCAAGAAACAGTCTGAAGAGAGAAAACAAGCATCAGAACCAGACTTATAGATATGACACAAATTTTAAAATGATCAGACCAAAAATTTAAAGTCATTGAAATGTTAAGGGGTCTAACAGAAAAAGTACATACCATGCAAGAACAGGTGGGTAATAAAAGTAGAGAGGTGGAAATGCCCAGAAAAAAATCAAAAGCAAATGCTAGGGGGAAAAAAATCCCAACACTTGGGGAGGCCTAGGTGGGAGGATCACTTGAGCCCTAGAGGTGAAGGCTGCAATGAGCTGTGATTGGGCCACTGCACTCCAGCATGGGTGACGAAGTGAGACTGTCAAACAAAACAAATTAAGAATGTCCTTAATGGGCAGTTCAGCAGACTGGACACTGCCAAAGAAAGAAGTAGTGAACTTGAAGACTAGGTCCATAGAAACTTCCCAAACTGAAATGCAAAGTGGAAAAGAAGTCCCCACAAATAAACAGAACAGCCAAGAATTGTGGGACTATTTGGAAATATATAATGTACATGGGTTTGGAATACTAGAAAGCAAGAGAATGAAGCAGAGTAAATATTTGAAGTAAAAATGGCCAAGAATTTTAAAAATTAGTGACAGACACCCAGCCACCAATCCAGGAAACAAGCAGGATACCAAAATGCCTACAATCTCTACTTAGGCATGCTATGTTCGAAGTGCAGAAAACCAAAAAGTAAAAACCTTGAAAGAAGCCAGAGGCGGAATTATCTTACCTATAGAGCAACAAAGATAAGAATTATAATGAACTTCTTAGCAGAACCATGCATGCAAGAAGATAGTGAGATGATAGGTGTTGAAAGGAAAAAATCCACCAACTTAGAATTCTATATCCAATGAAATTCTTCAAAAGTGAAAGACAAACTAGTGAGTTTGCTGTTGCTGGAGGTGATCAAAAAGAGGTTGAATGAAAAGAACAAGAAATGTTGGGTCCAACGTTTGCCTAACTGTATTCGATACATAAACTGAGCTCTGGAAGGTGGTAGTTAAATGTTCAGCAAAAATGTATTTCAGTGATTTTTAGGAATGTTGCAAACCAGATTGTACTCTTGGAACTTCACTCTGCTCAGATACTGAGGATCTGAGCAGGCCTATAGCAAAGAACCCTATTTTTGCTTACAAACATAAGCCCAGAATCTCTGACTTTTGGCCTGCTTGTTAAAACCTTATGGATAGCCATGCGTGGTGGCACGTGCCTGTAGTCCCAGCTACTTTGGAGGCTGAGGCAGGAGAATAGCTTGAACCTGGGAGGCAGAGGTTGTAGTTAGCCAAGATTGCAGCACTGCACTTCAGCCTGGGCGACAGAGCCAGACTCCATCTCAAAAAAAACAAAACAAAACAAAAACACCTTATGGAATGATGTTTTGTGGAACACACAATTTGGGAAACACCAGATAAGATGACATTTATGACCCTGAGAAATGGGATTCTTCATTAACTGGATAATATATACACTGAGTGAGACTAAAAACACAGAAAATAAAAGTAACAGTATTAACTTCCTCAATTGAATTTGAGAACATGTAGAAAGACTGATTATGGGGGTTATTTAAATACCTTTTCAGACTGATTTGAAATTTCTTAACGGAAATAACCAAAGTTGAAAGCTGCTTATCAGCTCCTGGCTTACTCTCTTCGCTCCATCCTCCCACCCTCAAGGTCAAATCATTATCCGGCGGTTCAGCTTTCCTGGCATTGAGTACCTTTTGGTTGAACTAGCCCCTTGCTGCCTTTTCTCTAGTGTCTTTATGTTGCTGCTATTCTCATTTAAGAAAATTTATCACGGGGCCCATATGCCATTCTACATGGGAAAATGACAACTCCGCTTCACTGCTAGGAATGCCGGAGATGCTTTAAGGACAGATTTAGATGACCTGATACAAGTCAGTGTTTCCTTACTGGATTTTGAGTTTTAGGAACATAACTAGTTGTCCTGTCACTGTGCCGATCCCATAGTTGAGCTTTCATTAGGATAACATCTTCAAAATACCCACCCTCAAAATAATTCCAGGATATGAGAGGGAGGTTAGCATAACGGTTAAGCATGAGGACTCTGAAGACAGATAAATCTTAAGTTGGAGGCCCTTTTTGCCCCTGTCTGTTGACTTTGGGTGAAGTTTCTTAATGAGTGGTTAAATGTGATTTAGTTTCATCTTCTATAATACATGATTAGTAATAGTCTCTACCTGTGAAGATTAAATGGAGCACTTAGAACAGTGTTTGGCATGTAGTAAACACATGAAAAGCATAGTAGCTATTGGGTTAGTGTCACAGTGTGGTGTATGAAATCTTGGAATATATAAAGTTTATTTGTAACATCTACCCTAAGAATTTAACATTATCGGTTTTTGAAAACCCAGTTGACAATCAGGCATTGGGTTCCTTGCAGAAGACCTGATAAAGTATCTTTTTCCACATGCTTGTTAACAATCTGGAAGATTAATGAAACTTTGCAACAGTATAATATTTTTTTTTTTACTTTCAAGAAAGTTTTTATTACAGTAAAACACGAAATTTACCATCTTAACCATTTAAGTGTACAGTTCAGTGGCATTAAGTACATTCACCTTTTTGTGCAACCACTGTCACCATCCATCATCCATCTGTTTTGTTTTGAGCATCTCACTCTGTTCCCAGGCTGGAGTGCAGTGGCATGATCTTGGCTCACTGCAACCTCCATCTCTCCGGTTCAAGCGATTCTCCTATCGGCCTCCCAAGTAGCTGGGACTACAGGCGTGCACTACCATGCCTGGCTAATTTTTTTTTTTTTTTTTTGTATTTTTAGTTGAGATGGGGTTTCAAGATGTTGGCCAGGCTTGTCATTACCTCCTGGCCTCAATTGACCCGCCCACCTTAGCCTCCCAAAGTGCTGGGATAACAGGTGTGAGCCACCACACCTGGCCATCATCTCCTGAACTTTTTCATCTTGCCAAACTGAAACTCTGTACCCTTTAAACAATAACTTCTCATTGCCTCCTCCTTTAGCCCCTGGCAAACACCATTCTGCTCCTAGACTACTTTCAGACTGTTTCTTCTTTCACTTAATAAAAGAGAGGGTCCACTGCTGACTAATGGGATTGTTTCTATATGTGGAGGCCTTCCTTCAAACGTGTGAATGGTAATAGGAAATGGGATTGTACAAAGAAAACTGAGACAAAACTGGATGAGGGTTTCACACTGGGTGTCTCATCCACAGGCCTCAGCAACCCTGCCATGGATCTACCCAATTCTTTTGCATCAAGAAGTTGATCTTGTGAGCCATTTCCATGTTGTAGATCCGCCAGCACCTTTCATAGCTTTCACTCTGTTGCGGGAGGCATGGCTTCTCATAATACTACTGACGCTTTATATCCTCAATGAACCCATCCATAGTGACGATTCTGTTTAGGGTCCTGTATGCACTTTCCACGTTCCCTTCCTGTACCATCACAGTCCTGGCAATGAACTTCAGATATTTTGCCGTGCAGATATTTTGCCGTGACCTTGGACTGAAGTCTTTACTCTGTAGAGCCTGGCACACTCAGTACCTAGCTGATCCATAATAGTATAATTCTTAAGAGAAAGAAATTAAAGGCAGTGAGACAGTTTGTTAGATGATATTTACTTACACTAAAGTAATTCCCACCAAAAGGTAAAACTTCAGTCAAGGAAAAAAAAAATGACAGCTCCATCTGAGATGTATAGGATAACCTGTGAAAAGAAATGAGAAAGGATTTGATATGTTGGAGTTTATATATTTTTTAATTGTCAATTCCAGGATTAGATAACAAGCTAAATTTGAGCATTTGTTTCCCAGAAGGTGAGGACAAACCACTGAGATCTTTATCTCCTTCGTACTCTGTCCCCTGGGGATGGTAATAGCTTGACGGATATGCAGTCTCAAACTCCCTGAAGTCATGGAATTTCTTGGCCTTATTTTTTAAAAATGGATGTGTGTATCATATATCTTCATACTTTAGTTTTTCTTCTAATCTAGAAAAGAGGCCCAATTCCAGGACATGCAAAATGAACTAAAGTAAATGGTGGTGGATTATAAAAATGAGAACTGAAGCTTCTTAATAGTTCTGTTGAAGGCAGTGGCTTAAGAAAGACTTGTATGTTAACTTCTTAAAAGAGGCAAAGGACATTATACTACCGATAAATGAGGTCCCACAGAAAACAAACTTTGCACGTTTTTTCTCTACAAATTCTGCTGTTTTTATCAAGAAATGGGTAGGAAGCCATGGGTCTGCAGTACAGTAAGTGTGATGCTTAGAATTGACCAAAGCCTTTAATTGGCCACTAAAGATCCCAGTATTAATGTGGTTGAAATTCTCTTGGTTTTTTTTTTCTGTTGTTGTTGTTTTGGGACAGCTCTTACCCTGTCTCCCAGGCTGGAGTGCAGTGGTGCAATCTCAGCTCACTGCAGCCTCTGCCTCCCAGGTTCAAGCAGTTCTCCTGCCTCAGCCTCCCAAGTAGCTGGGATTACAGGCGTGAGCCACCACGCCTGTCTCGTTTTGTTTTTTGTTTTTTTTTTTTTTTTTTTGGGTCACAATTATGTAGGAAAGATAAAAGCAGAATTATTAGCAGCATCTTCAAGAAAAAGGCAGCCATGTAAATACTTTAAGTTCAGAAATAATATGTATTTAAAGCAACTAGAATTTTAGAACAGCTGAGTCAGCCCTAAAATGAACAAGAATTCCAAATTTCAGGAATTTATCTTAGCTATTCTGGAAGATGATTCTGATATCATCTCAGAATAAAAACCGCAATGATGTAGCACTTCCTAATTTGAAAACTTCCATATCAGTTTGGCCATACAGCACTGTAAAATAGGTACCCTTATTTTATGAAGGAGGCACCTGAGACTTACTTAGATAATCTTAGTAAGCCTTTGCCCAAGGTTACATAGGTAGTAGATTATGGAAACGGCACTTCCATCCAGACCTGACTTCATGGAGTGTTGACTCGGGGGGACTGTTAATACTCAGTCCCCTGCTGGACACTGCAAGTAATATAGTTGCTTCCTAATTATGAGTATGAAATTAGAAAATCCAGTAGTAATTCAGAACTCATGTAGTAGAATATCATAGGAAGTTAGCTTGAGAAAAGATTCTATGTCAGTGTTTGGTCTTAATGTAGGCCTTGAAAAATATATACAATTTGGATACTCAACATATACTTAGTATTAACTAAAGAAATCTGTAATGGTAGTTCAGATTTCAAGTAGCTGTAACTTACTTGCTGTGCACACAAGGAAAATCACACCTCCTAGTTCACTAATGTTGTAGTATTATATCAGTGTAAAAAAGGCTTTTGCCCTTGGAAAGACAAGACAGTGCAGAGATAGCTAGCTAGAAGCCTGGAGTAAGTGGCAAGAACAGGGGAAGAGTTTTAGGTAAAGTGAAAATCTGCCTGGATTATAACCTGTGGGCAAAATTCTGAAGAGTGGAGGGGCTTTTGACCAGTGGAATTGAGCCTTGGTATGAAGCTGGAACCACAAAAACTGACATGAGGGTTGCTCATGACTGAGGTGATACAAGCTTTAGGGTGGTAGTGATGACACCAGTGGCAAGTAAAGGATAAATCAGTAAATTAAGGACAGAAAGGTGGGCCTTGTTGAATGAGGAAAATACAGGGAAAGAAATAAAGTGGCTTCGGTCCACAGAGTAAGAAAAATGAGGTAAAGCATTGGTTCCCAAATGCACCCATACCATGGTGCCTCCTGAAAATATTTATTTTAATAGTTATGTTTATTTTAATGTATGAATCAAAACCAAAGTGAGCACAACAAACCTATGATTGCACAGACATTTCTTAGAATGAAGATGTTAAAAAATGAGTCGATTTAAATATGTAAACAATAGTATAAGTGAGTCATGGTAAAGAACATTATGAAGGATGGTAGTTAGCTAATTGAAATTTGGAAAATAGTGATTAAAATTGGGGAGAGGTGGTATGAGGAAAATTTCTGGGGTTGTGAAAAAGCATGTATCTTGATTTCAATGTTGGTTATATGGGTGGATACACATACTATACTAACTGAAGTATCTACTTAATATGAATTTTATGTTATGCCTTAATTTAAAAACTTTAAGTAGTTATTGACTAAAGTTGGATAAGATGGAAAGAAGAGCAAAATTTGTAGAGCAAAAAGGTACAAAGTTGTTTTTATTTGCTGATCTTATTTGTAGTAGAAATGATAGGTAAATTTATTTACATTCTCTGCTTTCCAAAAATAATTTTTAAAAGCATGTAGCTAAATCAGTATAAAGAAATTGCTTATGAATGTTGAATGTTTTGCTTATGAATGTTGCATTTCTTCAGAGATACATGCCTATATACACATGTGTGAAAGAGGTTTAATCATTCAAATAATAGAATTTTTCCTCTTTGATATTTCATTCATCAGTTTTTTAAGTATATTCTATATGTGTGATATGCGAATGGTCAGCATGATGTTAAAGCAGTATATTGTTACATGGTCAGAAAATAGTAGTGAAAGTTTAGATATGAGAGAAGTAATTGGGGAAGGTTCAATGTATAGTTTGGGATTTCAGCTGGCACTTGGAAGTATAGAAAGAAATTGGGACCCTGGACAGGTAAGGGAGAAAAAACTTGAGCAAATGATTCTAAATAGGAATTTGTACCATATTTGGCTTTAAGGAAATTTTGTTCAGATTGGGCTTGATATCATAAAAATTCTATATAGTTTAAAATAACTTTAATATATTTGCTGTGGTGGCCATATATTATTTGTAATCTTAAAAATCTGCCTTTTTTTTTTTTTTGAGACAGGGTCTCACTCTGTTGTTTAGGCTGGAGTGCAGTGGCACCATCATGGCTCATTGCAGCCTTGACCTCCTGGGCTCAGGTGACTCCCACTTTAGCCTCCTGTGTAGCTGGGACTATAAGTGTGTGCCACCCGTGTCTGGATAATTTTTGTACATTTTGTAGAGACAAAAAGTTTCACTATATTGCCCAGGCTGGTCTCAAACTCCTGAGCTCAAGCAGTCCGCCCACCTAGGCCTCCCAAAATGCTGGGAATACAGGTATGACCCACTGTGCCTGGCTAATATTTTTAACCAAGTTGCATCACATTGTGGATAATTTAATACAACTGCTATTCTGCAAAACATCTCAAATAGTTTTTGGTTGTATCTTTTTGAATAGCAAATGTTGTATCGTTTGACCAGAAATAAGAACTATTAATTTATTCATCAATTTTGATATATCAAAATCAATTATGTTTCATGGTACCTGGTGTTAATGAATCTTGAGCAGTTTATTTTCAGTTTTTAGTAAAAGGTGAAAGATTCATATTACCTGAAGGGAAACCAGAGTCTTATCTTCAGTTTCTAAAGCCTCAGTTTTCTTATTTATGAAACAGGAATAATGATACCTGTGTTTTAGCATTTTCGTGAAGATTAAGATAAGAATGTATGGAAAACAGCTTTGATAATCTGGGAAAATGTTTAATTTGTCCATCAGTCTTTTAAAAAAAGTGTTTATGTTAGAACAATTTTAGGTTTACTTTTTTTTTTTTTTTTTTTTTTAAGAGGGTTTCACCATATTTGTCAGGCTGGTCTCGAACTCCTGACCTCAGGTGATCTGCCCGCCTCAGCCTCCCAAAGTGCTGGGATTACAGGCGTGAGCCACCGCGCCCGGCAATTTTAGGTTTACTATGAAGAGAGTATAGAAAATTCTCATACACTCCAGTTTCCCCTATTGTAACATCTTATATTAGTATGATACATTTGTCATAATTAGTGAACCAATATCATACATTATTGACTAAAGGCCACACTTAATTCAGATTTTCTTAATTTTTGCCTAATGTCATTTTTTCTGTTCCAGGATCCCATCCAGAATGGCACATTCGCTTTGGTTGTCCTGCTTCTCTTGGCTGTGATAGTTCCTCTGACTTTCCTTGTGTTTGATGACCTTGATAGTTTTCAGCACTAATGGTTGTGTCCCTCAGTTGGGATTTTCTGATGTTTTTCTCACAGCTAAAGTGGAGTCATTTGTTTCAGGGAGGAAGACCATAGAGGGAGAATGCCATTTTCATCCCATGACAAAGGAAATACTGTCAGCATGAGTGATAATGTTGATAGGACCTTTATCACATGGCTTAAGTATTTGTCAGGTTTCTCTTCTTTAAAGTTAGTCTTTTTTCCCTCCTTTGCATACTGTAGTCTTTGGAAGTCAGCCACTATGAACAGCCCACACTTAAGAAGTGGGAAACTTCAAATATGAAGTGCTGTACATGAGCCTATTTCAGATATCAAATTACAATGAATTTGTTATTGTATTATTTTATAAGAACTTGAGAGCACCCAGACATGGTGGCTCATGCCTGTAATCCCAGCACTCTGGGAGGCTAAGGCGGGTGGATCACCTGAGGTCGGGAGTTCGAGGCTAGCCTGATCAACATGGAGAAACCCCATCTCTACTAAAAATACAAAAAACTTAGCCAGATCAACCATAGCGTATGCATCCTTCTTTCTTTCTTTGTTTGAGACAGGGTCTCGTTTTTTTGCCCAGCCTGGAGTCCAGTGGCCTGATCTCCACTCACTGCAACCTCTGTCTCTTGGGTTCAACCGATTCTCTTGCGTCAGCCTCCCGATTTGCTGGGATTACAGACACGCCCACCACACCCAGTTAATTGTTGTATTTTTAGTAGAGATGAGGTTCACCTAGTTAGCCAGGCTGGTCTCAAACGCCTGACCTCAGGTGATCCACCCGCCTCAGCTTCCAAAGTGCTGGGATTACAGGCATGAGCCACCTTGACTGGCTGTATACATATCCTTCCGAAGTGCACTTGGAACATTTTCTAGGATAGAACATGCTAGACCACAAATTAAGTCTCAGTAGATTTAAGAAGGTGTCATACAAAGGGTATCTTCTCTGACCACAATCCAATGAAATTAGAAATCACTATCAGCTGGGCACAGTGGCTCCTGCCTGTTATCCCAGCACTTCGGGAGGCTGAGGCAGGAAGATCACTTGAGGCTAGGAGTTTGAGCCCAGCCAACATGGCAAAACCCTGTCTTTTATAAAAATACAAAAATTAGAGCAGGCACAGTGGCTCACACCTCTAATCCCAGCACTTTGGGAGGCCGAGGCTGGCAGATCACAAAGGAGTTCAAGATCAGCCTAGCCAGCATAGTGAAACCCTTCTCTACTAAAAATACAAAAAATTAGTCTGGCGTGGTGGCAGGTGCCTGTAATCCTAGCTACTCAGGAGGCTGAGGCAGGAGAATTGCTTGAAGCTGGGAGGTAGAGGTTGTGGTGAGCCGAGACCTAGCCACTGCACTCCAGCCTGGGCAACAGAGTGAAACTCTGTCTCATAAATAAATAAATACGCGCGCGCACACACACACACACACACACACACACGCACAAATTACCTTGGCATGGTGGCTCACACACCTGTAGTCCCAGCTACTTGGGAGGCTGAGGCAGGAGAATTGCTTGAGGCAGAAGTTGCAGTGAGCTGAGATCACACCACTGTACTCCAGCCTGGGCAAAAGAGCAAGACTCTGTTTCAAAAAAAAGAAAAAAATGAATAAATCTCAGCTACTTGGGAGGCTGAGGCAGGAGAATTGCTTGAACCCAGGAGGCAGAGGTTGCGGTAAGCTGAGAGATTGCGCCATTGCACTCCAGCCTGGGCAACAAGAGCAAAACTCCATCTCAAAAAAAAAAAAAAAAAAAAAACTTGGAGAGCAGGTATTCTTAGTTAAGGATAATTACTGGGTTATTCAGATAATGGATGTGAATGGTATTGTTCCTGAAGGGTTGGATTACATTTACTGTATCCAAAGCATCTATTGAGCAAGCGAATATTTTCCTAAGAAAATAGTGGGGAACTTTCCAAATACAAGCTCAATACTCTATCTTGGTATCACTACTCTGTCTTTTACTGCTGTTTTCATGATCCTTTTTAACATTGGACACATTCCAGCATTTTGCTGTTAGGTCACTTCTCTTCCTTCCTGTGTGTACCATGATTCTCAACCAGGAGAGGGAGACGGGTCATGCCATCTTTTGGGTGGACACATTAGAATCGTGGGAGGTAGTGTGCTATGATGGAAAATATAGAAAATCAGGTTCAGTATACGTATATTTTACTAAAACCACAAAAAAAGTTTGACAAAATCTTGGCTCATGGAAGATGTGCAGAAGAGTAGAGAAGGGAGGGGCAAAGGGATTGAGAAACACTATTGTAGATTGTTTATATAAACCTAAGTGGCTCATATTCTTCTCTTGGTTTTAGCTAGAACTTACTTGTGAGTTATAAAGTCTAAATATTTGTAGCTCAGAATACTATAATCACATTTCCAAGTGCCTACTAGAAATACTGTGGATAACTCACACTTAACATGCTTAAAACTGAACCCTGTACCCTTCTCCAAAGGAGTTTGTGCCCCTGTCTTTGCTCTCTCAGATAGCAGCCCCAGTACCCACCTGCTTATGAAGCCTGAACCCTCATTATTCCTCACAACAGAACCACAACCAATTCCTGCTGATTTTTCTTTTTGTTTTAGTCTTTTAAATTAAGGTATTATGTACATATAATTTAGTTTATAAAGGACGTTGCTCTATCCTTAATACGATTGGTTTGGTTCAGGCCCTAGTCCTTTCTTTCCTGGAGAATTGCAGTAAACTCGTAGCTGGGTTTCATGCTTAGATGTTTCCTCATCTGTGCACTCTCTAGGATGGTCCTCTCTGGACTTAAACCTGTGACCACATTTGGAAAGCCCTGCTTTGTGTCAGGCACTGTGGTAATAGTGAATTGCCATGGACATATCTATTTTACCGCCTGCTACTTCCTTCAGACCAAAGCTGAGTTAGGACCCTGGAACTGAGATGGGTATAGTGGGAAGCTTTCCTCTAAGTGATACCCTGCTATGGGTGCTGAGCTTTTGGAGCAGGGGAGGGGTGCAGCAGCCTGAGGTTGTCTTGCCTCTTCTGCTGTGGAGCCACTTCCTCATGAGTTGGGGGTGAGGCTTATCAGGGCCCCGGTATTCTCAGTCCTCCATGCATAAGGAAGAACTTCTGATCTGAGAGTAGGGGCTAGGCAGAAGCAGGGATTCCCCAGGCTCTTACCTGCTCTAGCTCAGGAATTAGCTTCAGCACCAGGCAGCTGGGGCTAGGATGAGAGGTGCTCTTTCTGGGAATAAAGCCCTCCCGCTAGAAGTTGCAGGGAGAGTGATCCTGTGTTCTTGGCTGCAGCAGTCTGGAGTGGAGCCTCCTTGCTTAGATGGGAGGGCACAGGAAGGGAGCAATCCTGCTTCAAACACCACAGACTCTTGCCATTCTTACTGAGTTTTCATAGATGTTCTTGCCAAATTTTAGTTAAGATTTGTGAAAATAAATACGTAATTTTTCTTGCCCAAACTCAAGAATACCTGAACATCTTGTATGTTAAGGTTAAGTATATTAATATGTTAGTCCTCTTTCTACAGGTGTGAAGCAACAGCTAAAGATTGTGGTTTTTCTTAATGATAGTAGTTTACCTGGTGATAGATTTCCAAAGCTCATCTTTTGATGCTAAAACTCACACTATAATCTTTTTTAAATTTGGCATTAACTGAGTATAGTACCTAATCTTATGTAGGTCATTATTAGCTAAGAGTTCTTTCAATCCGCGAATGCTAATGAAAGTGGTTTGATGTTACAGGAGTACAAGCGCAAGCTAGCCAGAGTTTCCCTGGTGCGCAAAGAACTCAGGTCCCGGATACAGAGCCTGCCAGACTTATCTCGATTGCCCAATGTCACTGGCAGCCACATGCACCTGCCCTTTGCAGGAGACGTCTACGGTGAAGATTGATGGGCCAGCCTCTTTCCAGGTCCCAGGACTTTGCAAGAGATGGAGACAGGTTAGGTGGATAGTCCTGTAGTGTTATTTTTGTATATTGTTAAGAGAGAAACACTAACAAAAGGAATGACAAGTAATTTATAAAATTGTTTAAAATGTTGGTTTGTTTACTATTTTATTGGTAAATTAACATGACTTAGTTTGAACAAAGTGATAATTTGTGTGTATTAATAAGCTCACAAATAGTGATTATTTTCAAAAGATCTTTTTGTAAATTTTTTTTTTTTTTTGATCCAGGGCCTTGTGAGAAATTCCATGTTTCTATTTCTTCAGGTATTTTCAATTGTTTTTCTTTATTTTCTTCAGCATCTAATCACCGAATACTATGTAATTCCTAAAGGGGAAGAATTAATCAGTAGTTGATTGAGACTTTATTATGGTATAGTTAGGACTTGATTGTAGAAGGGACTAAATGTTCCAACATAATCTTCACCCTTCTCCCCAAACAAAATATCAATTCTGTGTCTCTACATGCCTTTGATTCCCTCTGTCGGTAATTTAACATTAAATATGGATGTCACCTTGAGGGGCAGATGAAAGTCTAGAGAACTGTTCCTTAATAGCATTGCAAAAGTTCCATTCCAACTGCCAATGTAGTTGGATTTATTTTTTAGGATTTAAAAAGTGTTAAGTAGTGATTCCCTTGATTAAGCTGTTTGTAATTATTTGAGTAGCTTAATAATGAAAATGCTTTGGAAATGTTATCAATTTTGACATTCTAACGAGGACAAATTTGGTTCTGGAATTGGTTTCTACTTGTCAAATCAGTCTCCTTTTAACATAATTGATCCCTTTAACAAAAAGCCATCTATGAGACTAAAAGACACATGAAATAATGATACTTTTATTATTCCCTTACTCATATAACTTTTAAAAATAGTATTTTTAGCTCTAATAGCTCAATAACACAATATTCGTTAATGTTCAGCAAAGTAGCCTGAGACATTTTAAATGTTTCCTTAAGGTTTTTGAATGACTGTATATTTGGCAATTAAGCAGTGCCACACTACAGGGTAGATACGGTAAATTTTATATTTGTATATTTTACAGTTATCAAACAAATGTACTTTTACCTTTTATTTCTAACCCTATGTGTTAGAGCAGTTGCATGCTCTCCTGCCTTTTAAATCACATTGTTAAGCTGTGGATTTGTACTCAGTAATGACTTAGGATAAACATTTTTTTTAATTCATTGCTTTACATAGTAGACATTTTTCTTTTTGTAAGTAGATTCAAATTAGATAGTCAATAAAACATCTTTAAAATCCGACAAGCCAATTATGTCTCACTAGTGTGAATGGCTTCACTGTATCTTTCTCAGTATTAGAAATTTTAGTTAAAATTAATTGTATGTGAAGAAGGCAGACATTTATTTTTAATAGCCAAGTAGTTCTGGAAATAGTTCTTTTAACAATTTGACCTCTCTCCAAAACAGAGACACGTAGAAGTAGTGCCAATCCATGCGCTACTACTAATAACACATGGCTTATATTCCAAAGTTTTTTAGGTCAACTTTTGAGACTTGGGGGTGCATTTTCTCACAGAAACAATAGTAGTTAGGTTCCCTAACACTACCACTGATAGCTCACCTAGGAACTGAATCCACTTAACCACGAATGTCCTTAACTTGTAACGTGGTTACTAATCGTATATCCTGACCAGCATTTGTAACACCGCTGTCGCTAGGACACAGCGCACAGTGGCCACACTCACACACTGGGATGTCTGCCTGTGCTGTGTACCTCTGTCTCTAGGTGTCGGAAATGGAAGAAAAAGATTCAGTGAAGTGGGGAGGTGACAAATGCACAATTATGAAACCTGGTTGTACATGCGATGAATACTAATAAGTTAGTTTTTAATTGTTGTTAATGTGAAAGCAAAAACTTGTATGTTAACTTATTTTCAATATCTTGACCTTATTTATGATCTGCTAAAGTGTGATTTATCCATTCAAAATATATATTTTTTTCAATTTAAAACTAATTTATAAACTATGTACTCCTGGGAAGATTTGAAATCTTTTAGAAGTTTGTTGAAATATTTTCACCATTTCAGACAGACTTCTGACTTAGATACTGATTTTAATGCCAGTATCTGCTCTAAATATTTATGATAAAAATGCATTATTTTTTTAAAGAGCTTGATGAGATTTGTGATAAGTGATAGTACTCAAGAACCTGAATCCCACCTCTCAACCAATCTTCCTCAAACTTCAGTTGTTGGTTAACTTATTAACTGAAAACAGATAATACAGTCTGGTTTAGAAGTCATCTTTTCAGCCTTATGATAGTTAACATGGTAAGCCTTAGCAGGAAACATTTTTCCTAAAAGGAAGACTTCATTTTCTCAAGAAATGGGGTTAGTTGTGGGGGTATTATAATACCAAATTCTAAATCATGAGCATTTTCTCCACTGTGTACCTGAGGCAAATCATGCATATTTGAGTGCAGTTTGTTCCGGCCCCTCAAGAGAAAAGCATGATGTCATAGGGCTACTATGGTTTGAATGGATACCATCACTCTTTTCTCCACATACAGTGCAGAGAGCTGTCTGGAGTGGCAATATGAACAGATGCCCGGGCGCTCCTCTCCTTCCATCACTACAGTAAGTAAAAGGACCATAGAGGGGAACCAGGAATCAGAGAATCAGCTGTGCTCAATAGCCAACCTCCCTGTCTTGGAAAACCATTCCAGATGCAGCTATTTTGGTATCTTGTCTCACATGCACTCTGAATCAGGGTTTTTCTATAAGAAATCTTTCAGAATCAGACCTGGGCATCTTGATTTGCAAAATTAAAATAATAAAACTAAGTTGTCAATTATCCCTGTAGATGAGCAACTCATCTTTTTAAAATATAGTTACTGAACTGATTCTGAGAAATCTTTAGAGAGAAAAAAACAGTACAAATTAACTAATTGAGAAAGTTAGAATGTCCTTTCTGAATTTTTCATTAAAAAATTACATTATGTGAAATAACATAAAGCTACTAAACTGCTTTGTATTCTATTAAGAAATAGCTCCTAAAGATGTAGTCTTGTTTCATAGTTGTTACACTATATCAAAGCTTAAAGTATAAGCCCAATTCTTCTCTGTATAGAAAGGAAACATTGTGTTACTTAATGAATTATTTATACAGAGCATTTGTTGCCAACTGTTACTCCAGCCATCCACACAGGAGTCTGTTCTGAGGTGACAATAGCACATGGGAAGATGAACTTTCCCTGTTTGTTTACCCGTTTTTCTTTGGCTGTATCTGATGACAGTATAAGATGTTCTTAATAAAGTTTTATGTTCTTTTTGAAAAATGTGTAGGTTGTTTTGTGAATCTGATTCATTGGATATAGGGTGGGAAGGGGAAAGATTAATGGACTGGGAGGGAAGCAAAGTACTGGAAGGAAGTCTGATGTTACCATGGAGAGACTGCTAAAGGAGATTACTTAGCCAGTAGTTACCAAACTTGAACGAACATCAGAATTTCCTAGAGCAAGCTTGTCCAACCTGTGGTCTGTACACAACCCATGACGGCTTTGAGTGCAGTGCAACACAAATTTATAAACTAAAACATTATGAGATTTTTTTTCCCAGCTTATTAGCTATTGTTAGTGTATTTTATGTGTGGCCCAAGACAATTCTTCTTCCAGTGTGGCCCAGGGAAGCCAAAAGATTGTACACCCCTGACCTAGAGGATTTATAAACTACAGAGTTGGGCCTCACTCCCAGAGCTTCTGATTCAGTAGGTCTAGAGTATAGCCTGATGGTTTACAGTTCAAATAACTTGATGCTGATGCCACTGGGGTTAGGGACCACATTCTGACAACCACTGCTCTAAACAAATTCCAGTTAATAAGATAATCAAGTATGGGTTTTACAGTTCATTATGTAGCAAGTTCCTCATGGGAAAAGAGTAAGACCACATATTCATTTGTGGTCCACTGCTTAGCAGTGCTTTATTAATTGCTTTTGAGTGAACAGATTCAATTGGTACTTTCAACTTCCTGGAACCCATGCTCTTTCACCACTCCTTGAATTTAAAGCAAAATTGAAAATACTAGAAATATGTGAGAATCTCCAGGGCAGTGTTTGCCAAACTTCTTTGATAAACTCAGTTGGAGCATTTACAAAAAGGATACAAACCTACTGAGGCAAAATTTTCTGTGATTCTCACCATCTGGAAAGTTGGGGATATGTAGTCCTCTGGCCAGCACCCCTGGTTCTCTACTCCTGGGTGGCATCTGGTCTCTTTATCTGAATTCAGATACTTCCCATTCCCATCCACTTTTTTTGTCTCTGCAACAGTAGGTTTTATACAGTGGAACCACAGCCAGAGATTGTTTCAGAAGATTTGGGATAGATCCAGAAGTCTGCATTTTAAGCTACCCAGATGATTCTAATGCAGGTAGTTCATAGACTGCACTTTGAGAAACATGACCTACAAAGCAATGCATGGTCCATAACATATAATAATGGTAGCTCACACATGTATGGTACTTACTGTGCACCAGGAACTGCTCTAAGCACCTCACATATCCTTTGTGGCAAATACGCTCATTATTCCACTTTTATATCTGGTAATGAAAATAATGTAAGTTCTCTGTGACTCTGAATGAGTCAGATGGTGAAGAGGAGATTCAAACATGGCTCCAGGTTTGACTCTAAGCCGGTGCTCCTTAACCACTACAAGATGCTGCCTCTTAACATTGGTACGTTGTGTTGCAGCTCAACCATCATCAAGTCTACATTTTGCATAACATTTCATGTGATAGTGAAATTGACATTATCCAAATATTCAAACTAAAAAGCAACATGTCAGCTAAAAGCACTACTAAAGGATGGGGGCTTGTGGGAGGATGTTATACCCACTTTGTTGTTGTTGTTGTTAAAATGTGCATTGCAGTATATACATATGATAAATTTTAACCATTTTTAAATGTATTTTAGCATTAAGTACATTGACATTATTGTGCAACGATCACCACCATCCATGTCTTGAACTTTTTCATCTTCTCCAACTGAAACTCTGGACCCTGTGAACAGTAACTCCTCACACCACCCTTTTCCCCACCAGCCCCTGGCAACAGCTGTTCTCCTTCCTGTCTCTGTGGATTTGACTTGTTTAGGTCCCTCATATAAATTGAGTTATAAAATATTTGTTCTTTTTAGGACTGACTTATTACATTTAATGTCTTCAAGGTTCATCCATGAAGGAAAAATGTCAGAATTTCCTTCCTTTTTAATGCTGAAAAATATTCCAGTGTGTGTGTATACACCATGTTTTGTTCACTCATCCATTGATGGACACTTGCATTTGCTTCCACCTTATGGCTGTTTATGAATAAAACTGCAATGAATGTTAGTGTACAAATATCTGTTTGAATCCCTACTTTCATTTCCAATTGTTTTTTCAAAGCAGTTATTTGTATTCACATCAACAAAGCAGAGTTAGAGTGAACTATTGCTAGGGATATTCCAGATAACATATTTCTTGTAAGCCAGCAGGTTTATTAGGCCAGCAGCATTAGCTTCAGTTGGGGACTTGTTAAAAGTGCAAATTCTTGGACCCCCAGACTTACGGAATCAGAAAATCTGAGGCTGGGATCCAGCAATAAATCTTTTTACCTAGCCCTCTAGGTAATTATGATGACCACTTAAGTTCCAGGTCTGTTTTTGGAACCACTGTTATAGGCATCCAACACATTACCTCAAATAGACTTCTTCTCACATATGGCAAACTTTTAGAGGGAGGAAAAGGACTTTCTGTTCCAACAAAAGCAATTGTAATAGCAGGCCTTCCTGACAAGCCAAAAAATGCTTTTCATCTGCCTTATTTTTAACTTTGCATGTGCAGGATGTTCAGGTTTGTTACATGGGTAAATGTGTGCCATGGTTGTTTGCTGCACCTATCAACCCATCACCCAGGTATTAAGCCCTGCATGCATTAGCTATTCTTTCTGATGTTCTCCCTCCTCATCTGCCTTATTTTAAGCTTAAGAATGCCACTCTCCACCTAGGCAGATTCTTTTGTTTTATTTCATTTATCTGTCTAGCACAATTCTTATAATTCTTCTGAGGATGGCAGAGTGAAAGAGAAAGAGAAATGCAGTTTGGGATCTGACCATGAGAGACTCAGTAGCCCTTGGTATAACTATACCACCACAGGTTTTTAGGATGACATAAAAAATGGAAACTATATTTTAATGTCTCTTTGATAAATGGATCACGGACTAAAGTAATTTGCAATGAATTGTAGAATTATACATATATTTGAATTCTGTGCTTCATGGAGAAGGTATAAAACAAATTTTGAATTAATATAAATGATATTGTGATTGTTTGGTTAGTTTCATCATCTTTTTTTTTTTTTAATAGAGCTGGGGGTCTTGCCATGTTGACCAGGCTGGTCCCAAACTCTGGCCTCAAGTGATCTTCTTACCTTGGCCACCCAAATTGCTGGGATTACAGGTGTGAGACACCACACCCAGCCAGTTCTATCATCTTTTTAAAGTCATATTTCTTTGTTCAGTGAAGGAAATTTCATGTTACTTAATGGAAATACAAGGTAAGTGAGAGATTTTAAGAGGTTTAAATCATACATTAAAGCATGACTTTTTTTCAAAATACTGTGTTACTATTTATCTATTGTCTTTTTTTCTAGCTCTTATTTTTCCCATAAAAATACAAGATTAGCAGAGTGCCCATGATGCTGTTTGATTGTTTTAGAGATATTTTTCTGTCTTTTCATTATACTGCTATCGGGTAGGAAGTGGTGCCTTGGTTGTGGTTTTGTGATTTGAATTGCTAGGCTGAAGCAGGAATGTGCTAAACTGAGGGAAGTTAAAGTCTGTTTTCATTCTGCATTCTGAGCTGGTGTTTCTGTGCTGCAGGACCCCTGGTGAGCTTCATGTCAAATTCCTTGTATCCCTATCTAGCTAATAGCTGTGGGTGCCCAAGTTACAGGCAGATGTCATCAGTGCTTAGCATTCTCCATGTTTGAGTTTCTAGTCTCTTCATGTCTTGGCTAGCATGATGAAGAAAGATTACAACTTCTTTCTAGTTTCTGTCTCTTTGATTTCTTGCTTTTATATCCATTGATTGAACAGAGCAATTATGGTTGTGGTAAAATTTTATACCAGTAGCATAAAGCACCATCTTTTTCTACTGGGGCATAATTTTCCCACCAGGAACCAATAAGCTGTTGTAACTGCTAGTGGTGAACTTACTGATTGGTTAAAATATAATTTTAACCAGTTTTTGCAGTATTGCATAAATCTTTGGGTTTGAAAAATCTTTTTTTTTAAGGGGATTTTTTTAAAGAATACTGCTTAGAAACAGAAAACTTAATTTTTGTAGATATAAGGAAAGTGTTTTCAGAGTACGAATTTTTAAAAGCTCAATATTTAAATTAGTTTATAAGTTCTTATAAAATAAAACAATTTCTTTTTTAGATAACCCAGGGGAATATTTAAGAAATTTTATTTTCAGCTGTTTCTTAATTTTCATAGATGAAATAAAATATTCATTAGATATATTTTTGGTAGTTAATAACCTTTGAATATTGTAATGAGGTTAGATACAATGAGGATATTTACCAAGTGTTTGTTTTCTGTCATTTTACAAATTGTAAATACTTTTATTACAGAAAGTTACAGCCATCATTATACATAATTTGGTTAAAATATTCTTCAGTTTCATTTTATTTTGGACTCTGATTTGGATTCCAATTATATATTGCTTATAATATATATTACTTGGAACATGTTCCTCTTACTGGTCAACACAGCAAGACCCCCCAACTCTATTAAAAAAAAAATGATGGGAGAGAAAACAAGATGGCCGAATAGACACAACTCCAGTGCACAACAACCAGTGAGAGATGCAGAAATCGAGAGATCTCCTAGCTCCAACCAAGGTACCAGGTGCATTTCAATGAGTCTGGTCGGACGGTGAGGAAAGCCCAGAGAGGGCAGACCGAGGCAAGGAGGGGTGCTGCCTCACCCAGAAAGTGTATCTGACCGGTGAGTCAGAGGCTACCCCTCTGGCACCCCAGTTCAGATACAGTGCTTCCCCTAAAGCCTCAGCAATCCACAGAACAGGGGATCTTTGCCAGTCAAGTGCTGGGAATTACAAGTGCAGAGTTGAATAATAATCCAGGATGGTGTCCTGGATTTAACACAGATCTAAGCAAATGCATAAGCCCATAAGCCGACCAGAGAGCCTGCGGACCGAGCTATCGCCCCCTCTCCCTGCCCGGAGAGAGAGAGAGCCGAAAGCAGGAAGACAGAGCAACTGGGCGGCCTCGCCCCCATGACTGGAGAGAGAGGGAGCTGAAAGCGGGGAGACCGAGTAGCAGGGCAGGTCACTACCCTGCCCCATAAACCCCAGAGGGCTGAAGCACTAACTAGCGGGTTACGCAGCCAGTGCCTCTGTCTGAGCTGAACGCTGAATGATCCAGCTCCGTGGAGGAAAGGCACAACCCACAATTAAAGAGGCAGGACTAGGCTTCATGTTTTAACAACACAGGGAGCCTACGTAGCAACGGGACGATGTTCTTGACCACCCACCAGCACCTCCAGGTCAGCGGAAGAGGCAGGCCTAACCTCCCAGTGTAAACAAAAAAGACACAGGAAGCCTACCTAGTAACCTGAAGGAGTCTCTAGAAACCCAGTAGCACCTCGACAGGCAGACAAGCGATCTTATCAAGCAGCTCCCTGAGAACAGAACTAGATAAATCCACGAAGATGGGAAAAAGCCAGCGCAAAAAAGATGAAACCATCAAAGACCAGAACGCCTCTTCTCCTTCAAGGGATCACAGCTCCTCATCAACATGGGAACACAACATGACCGAGAAAGAGTGCGATGAATTGACAGAAACAGGCTTCAGAGATGGGTAATAACAAACTTTTCTGAGCTAAAGGAAAACGTTCTAACCCATTGCAAAGAAACTAAAAACCTTGAAAAAAGGTTAGACGAAATGCTAACTAGAATAACTATCTTAGAGAAGAACATAAGTGATAGAGTTGAAAAACAGCATGAGAACTATATGAAGCAAACACAAGTTTTAATAGCCGAATCAAGCAGAAGAAAGGATATCAGAGATTGAAGATCAACTCAATGAAATAAAAAGAGAAGGCAAGACAAGAGAAAAAAGAGTGAAAAGAAATGAACAAAGCCTCCAAGAAATATGGGATTACGTGAAAAGACCTAATCTACTCTTGATCGGTGTACCTGAATATGACGGGGAGAATGAATCCAAGCTGGAAAACACGCTCCAGGATATTATCCAGGAGAACTTCCCAAGCCTAGCAAGGCAGTCCAACATTCAAATCCAAGAAATACAGAGAACTCCATAAAGGTATTCCTCAAGAAGAGCAACCCCAAGGCACATAATTGTCAGATTCACCAGGGTTGAAATGAAGGAAAAAATGCTAAGGGCAGCCAGAGAGAAAGGTCAAGTCACCCACAGAGGGAAGCCAATCAGACTCACAGTGGATCTCTCGGCAGAAACCCTACAAGCCAGAAGAGAGTGGGGGCCAATATTCAACATCCTTAAAGAAAAGACCTTTCAACCCAGAATCTCATATCCAGCCAAACTAAGCTTCATACGTGAAGGAGAAATAAAATCCTTTACGGACAAGCAATTACTGAGAGATTTCATCACCGCCAGATCTGCCTTACGAGAGCTCCTGAAAGAAACACTAAACACAGAAAGGAACAAGTACCAGCCACTGCAAAAGCACACCAAATGGCAAAGACCAAAAATGCAATGAAGAAACTGAGTCAACTAACGGGCAAGAAAACCAGCCATTAACAAAATGGCAGGATCAAATTCACACATAACAATATTAACATTGAATGTAAACGGCCTAAATGCCCCAATCAAAAGACACAGACTGGCAAACTAGATAAAAATTCAAGACCCATCGGTGTGCTGTATTCAGGAAACCCACCTCATGTACAGACACACATAGACTCGAAATAAAGGGATGGAAGATTTACCAAGCAAATGGAGAACAAAAAAAAAGCAGGGGTTGCAATCCTAGTCTCTAATAAAATGGACTTAAAACCAACAAAGATCAAAAGAGACAAAAAAGGGCATTACATAATGGTAAAAGGATCACTCCAACAAGAAGAGCTAACTATCCTAAATATGTACGCACCCAACACAGGAGCACCCAGATACATAAAGCAAGTTCTTAATGACCTAAAAGGAGATTTAGACTCCCACACAATAATAGTGGGAGACTTCAACACTCCACTGT
>CAUYLG010028352.1:0-72412 GCA_963573385.1 Cacajao melanocephalus | reverse complement strand
ACCACACATCTATAACCATCTGATATTTGACAAACCTGACAAAAACAAGCAATGGGGAAAGGAGTCCCTGTTTAACAAATGGTGTTGGGAAAACTGGCTAGCCATGTGCAGAAAGCAGAAACTGGACCCCTTCCAGACACCTCACACTAAAATTAACTCCAGATGGATTAAAGACTTAAACATAAGACCTAACACCATAAAAACCCTAGAAGAAAACCTAGGCAAAACCATTCTGGACATAGGTGTAGGCAAGGACTTCATGACCAAAACACCAAAAGTACTGGCAACAAAAGCCAAAATAGACAAATGGGACCTAATCAAACTCCACAGCTTCTGTACAGCAAAAGAAACGTTAGAGTGAATTGACAACCAATAGAATGGGAAAAAATTTTTGCAGTCTACCCATCTGACAAAGGGCTAATATCCAGAATCTACAAAGAACTAAAACAGATTTACAAGAAAAAAACAAATAAGCTCATTCAAAAGTGGGCAAAGGATATGAACAGACACTTTACAAAAGAAGACATACATGAGGCCAATAAACATATGTAAAAATGCTCATCATCACTGGTCATTAGAGAAATGCAAATCAAAACTACATTGAGATACCATGTCATGCCAGTTAGAATGGTGATCATTAAAAAATTGGGAGACAACAGATGCTGGAGAGGATGTGGAGAAATAGGAACACTTTTACACTGTTGGTGGGAGTGTAAACTAGTTCAACCATTGTGGAAGACAGTGTGGCTCTTCCTCAAGGATCTAGAAATAGAAATTCCATTTGACCCAGCCATCCCATTACTGGGTATATATCCAAAGGATTATAAATCGTTCTACTATAAGGACACATGCACACAAATGTTCATTGCAGCACTGTTTACAATAGCAAAGACCTGGAACCAACCCAAATGCCCATCGATGATAGATTGGACAGGGAAAATGTGGCACATATACACCATGGAATACTATGCAGCCATAAGAAACGATGAGTTCGTGTCCTTTGTAGAGACATAGATGAACCTGGAAACCATCATTCTCAGCAAACTGACGCAAGAACAGAAAATCAAACACCGCATGTTCTCACTCACAGGTGGGTGCTGAACAATGAGAACACATGGACACAGGGAGGGGAGCATCACACACTGGGGTTTGTTGGGGGGAAATAGGGGAGGGACTGTGGGGGTGGGGAGCTGGGGAGAGATAGCATGGAGAGAAGTGCCAGATATAGGTGATGGGGAGGAAGGCAGCAAATCACACTGCCACGTGTATACCTATGCAACAATCTTGTATGTTCTTCACATGTATCCCAAAACCTAAAATGCAATAAAAAAAATAAAAAAAGAAATAAACTGGTGAGATGATAAAACAGATCAGGAGAAAAAAAGATTAGCAACATCGACTCCCTTTTAAGACAGGCTTAACGGAGCTGTAGGAAAAATTTAATGTTCTGGGGAAAAACATGACATTACTAAATAAGAGTCTGTCATTTATAAAACCTTATGTTTCTCACAGGATTTTTTATTTTTGATAGCCAAAATAGCAATAAAGCTTGTACGTATTAATAGTGTGTGCATAATTACTGAGTAGCATCAGACTATGTAGAAAGGCAAGTGAGGCAAGTGAAATGTATTTAGTCTCACCGAATTGTACACTTAAAGATGGTTACAATGGGTAAACTTTATGTTATGTTTTACTACAGTTAAAAAATTTAAAAAGGACAAATGAAGTCTCCCTGACTTTTAATATTTCTCACAATGGTGAATAAAATGTGCAATATCTAATAAATATTTCAGGAACTCTGGGCCACTTAATAAGTAAATTCAAGTAAGCACAAGATATAATAAAGAGAGATAAATGCTCACCACATAACATTTTCTGAATTCAAGCCTGACTCCAAAAAGCAAAGTGGTTCTATTTTCCACAGAGCATTCACCAGAAGTGGGAATTTAGAGACTTGGAGAGACCAATGGGGAAGCAGGATGATTTTATTTAATGTGATTATGGGCTCAGTGGAATTGCTCTCTAAGACTGAGCCTGGTACTAAGAAACTGAGGGTCTTTTAAGCATCTTTGTGATACAGGATGACCAAACAGGAAGTAATTTTACAGAACCAAGAACAAAGAACAGTTAATTAACCTGTAACATGTCTTGTGATGTACATTACATTTGAAAAATAGCATCTTGAGAAACACATTGTATATTTTTTGGGTGTTATCTTGCCCTGTGACCTTGTAGCTGGTCAGTAAGAAAAACAGGAGTCTTGAGATGCCTGGGAACTTTGCTGAGAATGTGAAGAGGATAGATAAGGTAGAATGGCTTGCAGGGAGTTAGTTAATTTTAAGCAGAGCTGAGGATTAGGTTTTATACTGAACACAACACAGTAAATTGGCTTTATTGTACAGCAATTGCAAATTATTAATTTTCTTCTTCACACCTACACATACTCATCTGAGTGAGAGGGAGGGAATGGCTACTGCAATTCATGCCAGTGGGCAGGAGCATACTTACTTCTGATTTATTTGAATTCCTTGACTGCTTTGTCCTAATTCATGAGTGAGATCTGTAGCAGACTGCAAATAACCCAGGGAGGCAACACCTACCCAGGCAGAAGTTTAACTACTGGCCGCCTTTGCCTTCACTCCATTTGCCATGACTGCATATTTCAGTGGCTCTCTGGACTGCTTCAATTTTTTTTTACAACATTAAAAAAATTAAAATAGAGATGGGAATCTCATTATGTTGCCTGGGCTGTTATCAAACTCCTGATTTTAAGTGGTCCACCCAACTCAACCTCCCAAAGTGCTGGGACTACAGGTGTGAGCCACTGTGCCTGGCTTGGACCTCTTCAATTTTACTACTGAATCAGAAACTGATGATTAAATTTTATCAATAGCACCTTGTCTGCTAAAGGATAAAAATAAAAATCACGACTTGCTTCTCGAGAGTCTAAGATAAAAGTGGTCCACCTTGTATTCTGTGATGCTTTACCTTTTACAGTCACTCATGACTGGTAAGGTAGGCATCTTCTTGCCTGCTCTAGAAGTAGATACCTTAAGGAACAATTAAACTAAAGCTCTTCAGGAATCTATGGTCCTTCTTTCTTCCCATTCTTCCTCCCTTCCCCCACTTCCTTCCTTCTTCCCTCTCTTCCTTCCTGTCCCCTGCTCCTGCCTCCCTCCTTTCCTTCTAAAATATTTATATGGCGTTTTAAAATGCCAAGGATTTATTCCTGGGCTTTACTGTATCCATTTTTTCTTATTTAAATATAATTCAACACATGTTTCCTGAATGCTTATTATGCTTCAGGGTTAGATTGGCAGGTGGTTGTGTGGTGGTGAACAGGGCAATGGATGGAGGTTCAGAAAAGCAATACTTAAAAATCAGACCTTGGTTGAACCCACTTGTTAGCTCTCATTTCTTGGGAAAACTCTCTCTGAGTTCAATTCTCACGTATAAATATGAGTATAGATCGGGTGTGGTGGCTTACGCCCTTAATCCCAGCACTTTGGGAGGCCGAGACAGGCGGATTTTGAGGTCAGGAGTTCAAGACCAGCCTGACCAACATGGCGAAACCCCGTCTCTACTAAAAATACAAAAAATTCTTCCAGTGTAGTGGCAGGCATCTTTAATCCCAGCTACTCCAGAGGCTGAGGCAGGAGAATGCTCGAACCCAGGAGGCGGAGGTTGTAGTGAGCCGAGATTGTGCCACTGCACTCCAGGCCGGGGGACAGTGGGAGACTCAGTCTCAAAAACAAAAACAAAAAATGAGTATAACAGAAGTGGTTAAAATAGTCTTAAATGCTAAAATACACAGTTATCATAACAATTAATAATCACTATTATTACGCTACGGGGAGGGGATTCAAAGATGATTAGAGCAGTCTAGCGCAGTGGTTTCTAATTAAGGATGACCCCCCACTCCATCCTCAGGAGCATTTGGCAATGTCTGGAGATATTTTTGGTTGTCCAAATAGAGGAGTGATCCTACCGGTCTCTGGTGGTTAGAGGCTTCCGATGCTGGTAAGCCTCCTGCGATACACCAGGAAGTCCCCACAACAGAGAATGACGCAGCCCCAAATGTCCATAGAACCACTGTTAACCCTGGTTTAGTGAAGAAAAACCATTAAAACATGTTCCATATTTTCTATAACAAAGACGTGAGCTCGTATAGGTGGGGAGCCCCGTCAAGTTGTCCATTTGATATTCACGCTCTTTTTTCATATAGTACTGGTTGGGACAATGTGCCAGATGGAGAAGCGACATTTCCCTGTCTCACCTGCAGACTGGGGTGATCAATTACATGAAAGAGGAAGTGGTTGGATGGTGCCCTTTATTTTATTTTACTTTAAGTTCGGGATACAATTGCAGAACGTGCAGGTTTGTTACAGAGGTATACATATGCCGTGGCGGTTTGCTGCACCCATCAACCCCGTCATCTAGGTTTTAAGCCCCGCATGCATTAGGTATATGTCCTAATGCCCTCCCTCCCCTTGCTCTCCACCTCTCCGGATGGTGCTCTTTAAAGGGGCTTTTTAAAAGAAAGAGTACCCCTTTACCTTGCCCCTTTGTTTCTATTGCCTGGAAAAGGATGTGCCGGCGTGGTGGAACCACGTTCTTGGGCCTGCGCAGCAGCAAAATGGGAAGGTCTGGATCCTGGGTAAGTGTGCGGAGCTCCCACGCCAGCCCGGAACAGCTACCTTCCGGACCATTTTGTATGAGGAGAAAAAAAAAGCTTATCTTAGTTAAAACAATATTACTTAGGTTTTTATTATAAGCAGCTGCATCCAAATTTGATCGTGTCTCAAAGCATTTTGATTGGTAGAAAAGAGGCCTTTGAGCTGAAGAAATTAGCACCAGCTTAGGCACGGAAATGTGAAAGTGCGCGTTTTCAGGAAATAACTTGTTGCTTGGAGTGTTCATTAAATAATAAGAAAACTTAGGTCACAGAGCCTCACATAATGTCCCCAAGAAGATCTCAAGGGAAAAAAGGAATAAACACACTCACCTTCCTTGTCCATTTCATTTCGTCGGTCACAGTTAGGTGAACACTGACCTTTCATTTTTCTCACTGAGAAATTTGTCCTAGAGTTGGCACTTTTTTTTTCCTTTCTGTATTTCTCAAGGTCATTGTCATAGTATGATGTATGAAACGCAGACCTGAGAGCACGTGAAAGCCACCTTCCGTGAAAACCTTTGCTGTATGCGGTGTGTCCCATTTCAGCATTCCCCTGAAGCCCCACACTCTACTCCCTTCACAGGCCAGCTGAAGGTTGGGTTAGGGCCAATTCAGATGGACTTTCCTTGGGAAAGGGAAGTGTTGGAAGTGAAAAGAAGGGGTGGAATGGATATTTGGAAGGAAGTGCTTGGAAAAGCACCTTAAGGAGAAGAACACAATTACCACCTCACTTCTATTTTATTCCACCGTGAATGCTAGTATTTGGAGGAAGTTCAAGGCAAATTACTGAAATGATTTTGATTGTGCTGGCATTATGTTCTCAGCACCTAAATGGCCAGTGAGATAACAGTATTCACCTATAAGTTGATTTAGATATTCACTTAAAATAATTAACCTTTTATTATTGTGATTCTTAAACTTTATGGGATCAGAAACCCCTTTGAGAATCCCCATAAAAATTATGAACTCTCTCCAGAAAATGCGTATATACGCATATTGATTCAGCAAAAACATCATTTTAGCAGCCTTGAGCACTCTTCTTAGGAAGAGATTCATCTTTGTTGCAAAGGATGTGAAAAGTGAAGTTTTAACCCAAATCCCCCAAACTAATAGACAAACAATTACAAAGCCAGGGCACCATTTGCAGACTTTTTGAAGGATGTGGTTGGAAACTGGTTCCCAGTGCTCATTTCCTTCACTCCCTTGGAGACAATAAAAGGATAGGATTTGGGTTCAGGAGAGATTCCTTTGGAGAGAGTTGTTACCTCGCTGGGAGCTGGTACCCCTGTCCATGCCCAGGTGTCTGGAATTACTGCATCCCTTACCCTTCATCAGGGTGGGGCTTCCATATGATGAGGAAATGTATTCTATGAGGTTGAGAAAAACAAAAGCCAAAAAGGCTGAAGAGCCTGGGGGCAGCAGGACAGAGGAACCATTTGGGATCATAGCCAGGTGTGGAGGGTGAGCTGTGCACAACCAGACACAGACTGAGGCAGACAGAGAGTTACTGGGGCTGTTGCAAATCCTACCCAAGAGGACCCCAGAAGAGAAATCGGTATGTACGGAGTGGATACTGTGCCCTGGGACTGAGGCCTGAGGCCACTGTGGGGCCTGGAAGCTTTCACAGGACAACAGAATGGCTGGGAGAGGGTCCAGTCGTGGTTGGCAGCACCATCCCCTGAGTCCTGAGAGTGTGCCCATCCAGGTGAGAACCGTCCCATCCCCTCTCCTTTCATCCCAAATTCTCTTGCCTCCCAGCAGAGTCCAAAAAAGCAGCCAGGGAGAGAAGCAGCAGATGAGGGTGGAAGAGAGAATAGAGGCCGACCACAGTCCTGTCTCCAGACTCAGGCCTCAGCATGGGAAGGGTGCAGAATGAATGGACGAACAGCTGAATGTAGACTGAAAGGTTGATGACAATAGAATTGACTGTGAGTTTTTGACTCAGAGAGGCCAAAGGCCTGATATTACTTAAGAGAGAGGTGAAGTTCATGGCATCTGGCCAAGTCTCTGTTGAGGGCCAGAGGAAGATTTCTGTACACCGTCTTCCTCATTGCCTATATTAGAAAGGGGCAGTGGGACACAAAAATAAATTTGCATTTTGAGCACGTCTCATGAGTCATGCAGTTGTGTTGTATACCCACTGTAGGATGGAAGCAGAGCTCCCACGCCTGCATGAAGCTGACTTTTGGGTTTCATGTAGAAAATGGAAGCTGCTCTGATTAATAAACACAGGTCGGGGGGAATGGGATGTTGTAGGATCCAGCAGGGCCAAGTTTGGGGGAAGCAAGACAGGCTACATGATATCCAGGGTCCAGTGCAAAATATAAATGTGGGGCCCCTTGGAGTACTTAAGAATTTCAAGACAGTGACTGCAGAGCGCTGAACCAAGCGTGGGGCTTTGTGTGACTGCAGGGATTGCACACTCATGAAGCCACTCTGGAGTGAATAACAGAGGTCAGAGAGGAGGCGATCTTGCCAGTGGTTCAGTTAATGAGAGACTCGGAAGAGGCCTAATGGAGACTTTCCCAGTGAAATGCTGTACAATGTGATCCCGCAAATCCTCTACAAAATCGCAGGCTCCACACTGACTTACGTGAGTGGGGTTCTTATGGAAGCTGGTGAAGGAGCCGGTGTGGTGGCACAACAGAGTAAGCCAAGCATATGAGGGGACAGCCAACACTTGGCTATTCAGCTAACATTTCCTATAAATTAGGGGCTTAAGGTAAAGAACCCATTTCTATGACAAGAAATTTCCCTGTGTCATATATTATCGCAGGACCAGGTGGTCTTTTATTTATCAGTATAGCAGGACGTTGCAGGATACTTTCTCTGTCACTCAGAATTGGCAACTGGGGACCACATCTGGAGGTACAGAGAGGCTAAATACTTTAGCAGAGATGCTAAATAAAGAGGACCATGGATGGCAGGAGACAGATACCTGCTCATGGTTTGCCATGACCTGGCAGAGCCACAGCAGCCCTGCCTTGGCTGTGCCCTTCCAACATGTCCAGTTATGAGGGTTTGCCTTGGAGGGGTCTGCTGCAGCTGCTGCTCCCCCAATAAGCCAAGTAAGGCAGGTTGCTGGAAAACCACTTTTAGAGTGTGGGGTTTTGATAGGCGCACTGCATGCTACTTCTGACTGGCTGCTTGCTTAGGCAGTAGACTTATGACAGGCCTGCCCCTTCTCAACAGGGGCAAGACGGGTGGAGACAAGCGGGAGGGGCAGCCTGCAGTCCTGCCCTTGGCCTGACTGTGATGTCTGCATTTTCGATGCATCAAGTTGGCGCTGGTAGGGTAGCTGGCTTGAGTCTTTCTGCTTGGCAATAAAAACTGTGGGGAGAACAGTTGAGACGCTGGTGGTTGGAAGAGATCCAGTGGCATCCACAGCCCCCAGGTAGGTGACTCATGTGAAGGTCCCTGCAAGTCTTCCCGAAGAACTCATTTGTAGAAGCAGCAACTTTATATAGAGAGAAGGAGACCACGTCTCTTGATCACCCCCGCCATCCCCATTCCTACCTTGCCCTGGAGAAGATAAAAGGGCAGATTGTTTTTCAGAGCCTACCATTTTCCCTCCCAGCACCCCACCTCTGAGGTGAGAGAGAGAGGAAGAGAGGAAGAGCGGACCTGCTCCTTTCCCACTTCAGGCCCTTCCACCAGCCCAGCCAGCCACGGGGGTGGGTGGGGACACTTTGTTTTTGGGTATGAGGTTGGTGTCTTCAATGGGACTTGACAAAGTTTTTTAATATCAGGAAGTGACCGAGAGAGTTATGCAGCATGTCCAGGGCATCATTAAGGGATCTTTAGTCAGCAGGGGCCGGAGATTCCACACAGCCCAGCGGGGGGCACAATGGGAGAAAAATAAAACCATTTCCTGTGTGTGCCCAGTAGAGTTGAGACTGTTCAATAAACCAGTTACGTCTGATTAAGGACTTCATATACTTAGGAATAAAGGCAAGTCACTGTGCACTGGTGTGGTGGTGTACTGAATGTTTAAATTCTTAGTTGAGGAATAGCCAGATCTTTTTGCAAACAAAAAACTGGAAATGTTAAGTGAGGAGAAAAGAAACTCACCAGAGGCAAATTTCTGGATGTAGATAGAGGAGACGCTAAAAGAGGTAACTCATAGTTGCCTTTTTCTTTTATCTCCCTAAAATCTAAGATTTTTATTGTGTAGTATTACACAGACATTTACATTTCAATTGATCACAGATTCATTAACATTTGACACGATAGAAAGGGTATACAGAAACATGTTTATAAGTGATTTGTAATCCCTGTTCACTTGTCAACCATGTTATTCTGGAAAATTATTTAATTTCCATCATAACGTTTTTCAGGGTGCTCTTCTGTTTAATTTTTTATTAAGTGCAATGGTGTCTATGATTTTTATATAGGGTAGTGAAGAGGCTCCTCTGTCTCTCTCTCCCCCCATTACCAGAGATTTCTATTCAGACAAAAATCATTTTAACTTTACATAACAAATATGCTTTAACATTTTTACAACTTCCAAGATACCATTATAGCTGTACTGACAAGGAAAAATTGCCATTGATGATCCATAGCTCATGAAATGTATGAAGCTACTCTTCCTTGTGGTCTTCGCTATAGAGCCATTTGTAGATTACAGGTCACAGCTTTAGGGACAGGCTCCAGATTTCTTATTTTTCTTGTTTCAATTCTGCACCATCTACTTTCTTGAATACCGGTCTTCTAAAATGTAAGCAGTACAAAATATTCTCATCCATCAGAACAACAGCACGCAAGAGTGTATACAAATACCACCCATAGTCCTAACTGCCTAATTATACTTGAGTTGAATGGTGTTGTACTTGAAATGAATGAGATATTGGTAGGATGCTGAATCTGTGATGGGCACTCAGGCCCAAACACTTATCACTGATTTGTCTCTCTCTCCCTCTACACCACTTTACTCCCAACATCTGATTAGCTGTCAATTCTGCCTTTCTATAACATCCTACAACCTCAGTAGAAATGTCAGTGGTTCTCCCTCTCCTGATGAATGATGCCCCAAGTCCTTGTCTGGGTCCTCAGTATCTTCACTCTCTGCTTTTACTCTATCTGTCTAGCCTTCTTTCGTCTTTCCTTTGCATACTTTTCACTCTTGCCAAACGGAACCTCGGTTGTTCTTGGCTCACCTTGCTTTAGTGCCTAAAAATGACCTCCTTCTTCACATTAGTCCCTGAATGTTCAAGAGAAAGCTGCTTCTCAAAGGCAGGTTTCCACATACAGAAACATCCTCTTTTTTTCTGACCCTCTGTAGGACCTTATTAGTGCCTTTTTTATTTCATTTATCCTACCAAATATTGAGGGCTTACTATGTGGCAGACACAGTTCTTAGGCTCTGGGGATATGGCAGTGGACAAAAATTACAAGATTTGTAGGGATGAAATTCTAATAAAGGCAATGGACCCCAAATATATGTCATGTGGGGATAAGTACCATGGAAAAAAACAAATCAGGAGTGTCCTGAGAAGGTCTCTCAGATAAGGTAACATAGTCTGCCACTTTACGTTCTTCAGGTCTTAACTAAAGCATCATGTTCTACTTCCTATCAGAACAATTTTTGTTTATTTTGGGACAAAGTTTTGCTCTTGTTGCCCAGGCTGAAGTGCAATGGCATGATCTTGGCTCACTGCAATCACTGCCTCCTGGGTTCAAGCGATTCTCCTGCCTCAGCCTCCCAAGTAGCTGGGATTACAGGCATTTGCTACCACACCCAGTTAATTTTGTATTTTTAGTAGAGATGGGGGTTTCTCCATGTTGGTCAGGCTGGTCTTGAACTCCTGACCTCAGAAGATCTGCTCGCCTCAGCCTCCCAAATTGCTGGGATTACAGGCATGAGCCACTGCACCTGGCAGTATCAAAAAAAATTTTTAAGCATACACTGCCTACTATAAAATAATAGATAAGTAGCTTATTAATTTTTAAATCTTACCTTCTGATGTGTACATAGCAGATAATAAGTATTTCTTAATTAATATAAAAATGATTATGACAGAATTTATAAAATGAGATTCAGGAAAAAGAAAAAACTTTTATTAAAAGTTGGGAAAGGAAACCTTCTGCATTTGAGACCTAGATTATTGAGATGGGGTTCTTTGTACTTGAGAACAACTCTCTCCCATGGGACCTTTTCATGTTGGAGAGGTCCAGTGTTGGACAATATCCTATCACTGCGTGGATTTAGTGACCAGCTATAGGATAATGAGACTGATGCTTGTATGTGGCTTAGGGGAAGTCATCTTATGACTTTATACCTTGAGCCATGCTTATTATACCTGGCCTTCTATAGTTCCCAATTGACAAGTACTTAGTTCCTTTGTGTCCTCTCCTTCTAGGAAACTTACTTTCTTAGAAATTTATGTTGAAAAGCTGTAGTCATTTTTAAAGTTTCTAGACCTCCTCTATATACCTGCCCATGCACTTTGACTGGTTTTCAGGTATTTACCTTGATTGTTTTTGATCGGGATTCTGGATTTCTTGGTGCTGGCAGGTCATGGAGTAAAATAAGTCATTGGCACATGGTGAATGCATCGATCCTTGACACAAATCACTCAGTGTCCTGCAGAAACTTTTGGCTGTTGTGGTTCTCCCAAACCGTTGGGGCAGGTTAAGAATATGTCTTACAAGGCCCACCTCCACATTTCTTCCAGATCTCAGAGGCAGGTTGGCTGTTGCTCCAGCGCTTCTTTCTTCTTCAGCGTTCCTCCCAAATCTCAATGGCAAGTTGGCGACTGAGTGTGGCATTTTGTTGACTGCAGGTGTACTCATCTTACTGACATGTTTTGGTCCCCAATCTTTTGATTCCTCAAAATTGAGGCTTCTTTCCCCTTGCAGGTATCCTCTAGGCTATCATTAGAAACGACCATTACAATAACATATTATGGTTACAAGCAATAGATTTAAACCCCCAATTAACTTAAATCTAGACTTAAATCTGCAGAATAGTTAAAGCTATAAACAAAGTTTGTGTTCTTATGTGCAGAATTTTTTAATAAATAATTTGTATTAAGCTTTTTAAAGCAATCTAGTTTCTCTGTCCCTAGACTATTGTAAGACAACTATAAAATATTTATAAAATGTATATAGTGAATACAGAAATGAGTTCAAGCAGCAGGAACATAATGAAGTACTGAAATGAGGTAAAAGTTTGTTTCACTGCAGTTATTCACTTTTGGTTTTTTTAAATTCATGTTGTTTATGGAATATTTTATATATTTTGTAATTTGATTTTAGAGAAACCTCCCACTCCTTTTTCATGTTTCTCTTTAAAGACCGAAGCAGCACATGGGAACATAGTGCATCGAAATGGAGATGCTGGCCAGGTTTTGGGGTACAGTTGTAGGAGGCCCAGTGAATTTGTTTTTTATTCCATATAGGGTTCTACTCTAACGCATTTCTCAAGAAACCATTTGCATTTTTATTAGAATATAAAATACATTTTTAGTAAAGAACCCATTGGTTTATGGGTTACTGCATCACAAATACGCCAACTGTGTAGAAGCCATTTCAAATACAGAGAATATTTAATTAGATTTAGTTTTTACCATAGGACCTTGTCCATGTGGAGATTTTTAAATGATTGTTTTCTGATTATAGCTTGAGTAAAATGAGCATACACACTAATGATTTCAGCACATTTGAAAAATATATAAAAGAAAATAAAAACCTCTAGCAATTTTACCATCTAGGGGTAAATACTTTACTAAGATATAGATTTAGTACACATTGACCAGTTTGTAATTGCTAAGCCCAAAATAAAAGTGTGGTTTTTTTTTGTTTGTAGTTTAAAACAATTTGAATGTCCAGCTGAAATGTATCAAAATCTTATTTCTGCCAACCATTTATTACAAGTATGCACTTGTGAATTGATCGAAAATTATTAATGTGCTGTATGCTTGCTAAGTACCATACTCTCCAGTTCAGTTGTCATGACAGAGGTCAGGCTGTTTGCCGTTGTGCTAAATAATACAAGTTACATTTATACATTGTTAGAGGAATGCTGAAATTTGACAAAACAGAGTACATATCAAGTTACTTCTTAGTCTTTACAAAATGATTACACTTAGGATGAATATTATATAATTAATGCTACTCACATTAGATAGATTTTAAAAACTTACCCCAGAATATTTGTGATAATTTTCTTTGCTGTGAAGATCGGACATCATTAATTCATCCGCACAAAAGATGTTTGATGTTAACAAGCTTGAAGTGGCTAAAGTCAATAAAATGAATAGTTTCGATGAAATAATTTCCATTTTGTCCAAATCTAAAATTAAGTCTCTATGTGCAGCACAGTGCTTATGAGAGGAGAAATTGTGGTGTTTTTATATCGTCTAAAAACAAAGGAAAGTTTTTTTTTTAATGGTGAAATCAATCTCACACATTTTAAGTACTGATATTAATTAGAGTGTTCAACTAAAATATGCATGTAAGGAATGTGAATAATTCATTCTGGGAAGACAGCAATGTTTGTGCTTGCAAATTCATTAACTTTGAAAATGATTTCTCTCATTATAAAAGAGCTTCTAATTAGGTAAGTTTGGGGCGATAGGAATTAAGATTCCAAACAAACAATGCTTCATTTCTCTAAGCTTAAACAAAAAGTATTTTGTTTTTGGTGTTTGTGTCAATTCCTGAGGGAAGGAAAAAGAAGTATTCAATCCGTGCTAGGTATGGTTTTTTTCCTTTTTAAAAATCTACACAAAAGAGTTTGGTATAGTATTTTCAAAATGTCAAACAAAATTAAGAATGTGAAAAAAAAAATAATATCCCAACAAAATGCCATGAGTTAGTTTTTTATAAAATGCTGTTTGGTTATTAAAAAGCTTCAAGGGTCAATGTCAGCTGTAACATGAAGGATGTGTATCTGAGCAAATACTCGATAGGCATTTTGACAAAATGGCATCTCAGGAGAAGCTGGAGGCAGTCAGGCCCTGTGTATTTGCTATATGGGTCTTATTTGGCAAAGCTGTGTAATCACCAAAATTTTCTTTCTATCAAGATGCTGCATCGTACCTTCCCTCTCAAAGTCCTTAGGAAGACTAGCAGAGGCTTGGTAAGTCATACTACATGCTAACTTTGTTGGTCCCAGAACCCATATTATTTAGGTAACCCCATATTGCCAAAAGGGTACTGACATCACAGCATTAAAAGAGAATTTATGGAAACAAACACTTATTTACTGAAATGCCAAAGTGAGTCTCTTTTGGAGCAGCTGACTGGTATTCTTAAATATCTGCCTTATCACTAGACTGCCTGGGTTCTAGAGACACCTTTAGTTGTTCCCACTAGTCCCTTCAGCCCTCTCAGAGAAAAAGACTTGCATGGATTCCCAACAGTCCAGCTATTTCAAGACTCAGACACTTAGAGGTAATTCACAAAGAGTCATATAATTGCTGTGTTGTGTCTAGAACTGTGCCACCTCTCACATTTCTCACCAACCTACTATATATAATTTGAGATGTGAGATGGCAGAAGTGGAGATCTTTCTTCGTATTGATCTCCAGAACAAGCTGGAAAGTTGAAAAACCACAGGGGGTGAACTCTTGTGATACAAACTTGCCTGTGGTCTCTCCTAAGGCATTTGACATCATTGGCTTCATTTGTTTTGGTTTGTGGTAGCCAAGAACCCCACAGTAGGAGGCAATTAATTCAATTCAGAGTCTAGTGTTAATTTTGTAATGCCATTATTGGATTATCTGGGTTTAATTTCCCTGAGGATTTAGTACATTTCTCTTCCAAATTGTTCTTTTGCAAACTGCTGATGGAATTTCTCTGTGTGTGTCTCTGTGTGGTCAGTAGATCCAAACTTTTGAGAAATGGATGAATCAAGGGGCAAGTTTTGTTGAATGAATGAATTCATACCGCAGAAAAAGCAGAAGGCATTAACCTGTGTCTTTTTCAAAATATGTTTGTATCTAGTTGTCATTTTTGAATAAAATGCAAACTAAGCAGCTCACCAGTTTTCAGTGCTGCTACTTGGGGTGTTGGCACATCCATTAGAGTTTTTCTGATTCCAGTCAGCATCCACATATGACTAATTGCTCCCTACCTTTGCCAGGTTAAGCCTCCAAGTTTGGAAGGTAATTAGAATTCTCTTATTGATATGGGGCTTGGGCCAGGCACGTGGCTCACGTCTGTAATCCCAGAACTTTCGGGAACCGAGGCGGGTGGATCACCTTAAGTTAGGAGTTCGAGACCAGCCTGGCCAAAATGCTGAAACCCCATCTCTACTAAAAATACAAAAATTAGCCAGGAGTCGTGGCACATGCCTGTCACCCCAGCTACTCTGGGGGCTGAGGCAGGAGAATCACTTGAACCTGGGAGATGGAGGTTGCAGTGAGCTGAGATCGTGCCACTGCACTCGAGCCTGGATGACAGAGCAAGACTCTGTCTCGAAAAAAAAACAAAAACAAAAAAAACCCAACAAAAAAATGGGGCTTGTCTCTTTTCAATCATATCTTCATTTAGCTTTGAAAGCGTTAACAGATATAGAACATTACCTAACATACACAGTATGAAATCACCATAAATCTTTTGTTGAAATGTGCTACTGTCTACATACCTACGGATTAATTGGTTTAGGGTCTCTTGATGAGCATATGAAAAAGTAAAAAAAGTCTCTTTCTCTAACTTACAGCATTTAAACACATGCTTCATTTAGTGGCTCTAAGACTACTCAATTCTAAGCCTATCTCTCCAGCCCAGTCACTTCTGAGATTTTGATTCCCCCAAACACTCAGCTTTCTACTAGACAGTGCTGTTTGGACATCCCACAAGCATCTCAAGTTCAGTATGTCCAAAATGGAATTTGTCTTTTCAATACCTATCTCTCCTCCTATGTTTCTCATTTTGATGAATAGTATTGCATCAGTCAGGGTCCAATCAGGAGACAGAAAACACACAGTAACTTGAACAGGAAATGATTAATACAAATAATTATTAAGTATAACAGGAAATTAACTTTAAAGGGGTGAAGAATACACTACAGCTGAGAGACAGTATCCAAGGAAAGAACAAGCTGGTTGGAATTTAGACTGTATTAGAGAAAGTGTGGATGGCAGGGGGGTTTTCTGGGTTGCTCCAGGCCAGAGCTTATCTGCAATCTCAAGCAGGAAACCTCCTTTTGGGATGCAGGTAGGCCAGGCAACTTCTAGAATATCTGTGAGACTCCTGGGAATCTCCCACTGAAACATGATGGGGTTGCACATCATTGGATGACCTTACATGCACTACTGGCAGCCACGCACAAAGAAGCAAGTGGATGCATGATAGAATCAGGAAAAGTACCTCTTTGCTTTAGTGACCCTTTAGTGCCTTCTACTGACAGAACTTAAAATTATGCCTGCTACAAAGGAGAAATGCTTACTGGGTCCATCTCCCATATCTCGAAGCATGCTTTGAAGGGTAGATGCGGAGCTGAGCCGCAATAGATCGATAACGGGCACGGTTAACTATCATCCATTCATTTGTCCAAACTAAATTCCTTTGTGAAATCCCTATTTCCTCCCTTTTCCTTCCCACATCCCATTCTACAGTTGATAATTGTGTTTCTACTTTGGGGCTGTTACACTCAATAATAATAAAAGCCAAAATGTTTAAGCATTTATCACATTCTAGAAATTGTTCTAAGCATTTTGTGAATTAACTCAATTATCTTTCATAATAATTCCATGAGCAGCAACTATTATTGTGCCTACTCTTCAAAAAGGGAAACTGAGGTGCAGAGGGATTAAATAACTTTCCCCTTAAGTGTCAGAACCAGGGTATGAACACAGGAAGTCTGAACTTAACAATTATGCTAGTCTGCCCGATAAAGTCTGTTCTCTCCCAACTTCTAAATGGCTCTTAAATCTGTACACTTCTTTCCACTCCCATGGCCATAACTCAATTTGTCATTTTTCTCTTGCCTATATTCTTTTCTTGATCTTTTCCAATTCTTTCTCCATAATGCAATCAGAAAAATTTTGATAAAATATGGTATGTTTCTGACTTTCCTCCTTAATGCCTTTTAGTCGTTTCCAATTTCCCCTACAATTACTTCATGATCTGTACTCTGTTTATCTCTGCTTATTTGCCAACATAGATTTTTGCCGCTCCCCATCAGCTCCTTGCTTGATGATGAACTTCCCTCTGTTCCTCCAAATAGATGAGCTTTTTCTTGCTTCCAGGCCTCCGCCCATGATTTTCTGGTGCATCTAACGTTCATCCACTGGCCTCTCTCCTTCTCACACATATTCATTGTTTGGGCCCCAGCTGAGGTATGACATGTTGTGAAAAGTCTCTCTTGATTTCCATCTCCAAGAGATAGCTCTTTTTTCTTTGCTAATCATTGCTCTTATCACTCTGACTTGTTCTGAACCATCCATGGCTCTACAAACTTTGTGAGGGAAGGAGCTTGCTTGTGTAGAACATACATAGGGGTATTTCCACTGTCTATTGTGCAGATGCCCAGGAAATTTTATTTCTAAGTGAATTAATAACTTTTTTATTATTATAGGAAATAGGAGTTAAAACTGAAGTTGTTTAATTAATTTTCCCCAGTGTCGGCCTAGGTTTGCGGCTTGTCCTGAAATCATAATGTCTTAACATTATCTTGTTGGGATTTCACATTGAAGACTTTCCCAGACTGAGCTCTATATGATTAGGTATAAGTAGGTTGAATGTGAGTTTCGGTTTATTCTGTTTACAGTTGGATATGCAGCTTGATACGTTCGATACGTTCTCATGGATCTTACTGTGTCGATGGCCATCAGTTGTGCCCAAACACCAGGACGGATAGGAAAAGGGACTGCATAGGCCCAAGGAATGCTTCCAGGTGATGCTTTGGGGTCTCCCACCAGGCCGTCTTCAGAACGGAAAGGGCTTATTTGCTTGCTTATTATCTTTCTATGCCCGCTAGCCACATCCTAACTTCAGGCAAGCATTTAAGAGCAGGAATTCATTTTCACTAGTCAGAAAAGGAGATGACTTGAGTTTGATGTTAAGACTTTGTAAGGTTCTAGTCTATTTGCACTTCTAGTAAATATTTACTTATTAATAAGAGGTTTGGTGCCATGGGCCGTAAGTTTCTACTTCAATCTTTATGTAGAAGGGGCAGCTCACTCTGCATAGTTCCATGCTTCTTGAGGTCATGGTGAGGGCTACCAAAAAGGTGGTTAATTTAATATCCAGAGGAGCCCCATTATAGAGCCTTTCTCCTCAACCCAGGAGCATACTTCTAGGGCACTTGCCTTTAATAATGTTTATTTATTCTATTTCATCTAAGTATAACCTAGTTGTTATAAGGAAGTATTTACAGGCATTAGAGTCTTATTTTGCATTTCATGTTTGCAAAGTATTTTGCAACTATTTGTGAACTAATTCAGGCCTTCTTTAGAGGTGAATGGTAGTATTACTATATAATTCATTTCAGCATTATGTGTGACAAGGAGAAAGAAATACCTGCCTTTGTTCCAAGTAAAAACATCCTATGCAAATTGTATAAAATTCTTATTAAAAATGTATGGTAGTACTTTTGTTCAGGATTATTGAGTGGCTTGTTATAATGAGCTTGTCATATTTTGAGAACAGGATTGTATTTACTTCTCTGCTTTTTACGATGACATATTATAATGCTAGAGCTTTAGAAGGTGCTGATGTGAATTTGAGACAAAGATTATTCCTCCATTTGGTAAAAGTAGTTGAAATTCAACACAAGTTGAAATAACTTAAAGAATCAGTTTGTACAAGAAAAAACATTAAATATTTATAAAAATTAATTCACATGATTTACTCTGGAAAATTGAATCAATGGCAAGGTCCCCATATCTAAAGGACATATTTTAGAGCAATATATTGAGCAAACATTCAGTATCTGTATTAGATCTTTCAAACAATAGAGAATGGTAGTATTTTTTAGATTTAAAGCAATTGTGTAAGGATGATTAGGAAGCAGGCTTTCTACAGCACAGCTTTCCAATTCAAGCTTTTACATTTTTTAATGTTTCATTTTTATTGACCTTTTTTTCTCTTGCAGGAAAAATGTGTGATTTTTACTGGCCTGGCAGGGGGTTGTGGTACCTCTTGCCAAAGTGTCAAGGAAACTCAGAATTCTGCACATGAGGGACAAAGACCAGATGTTTAGTTAAAACAACACATAGCTTTTACACAAATATAGGTAATGGAAACCAAAACCTTTACTTGTATTTTTTTCTCTTTTTGGCCAGTCTTGCATTTGATATTTTTAAAATAAGCAAGCATTCTACCCTGAGCAGCACAATTTAATTTCTTGAAAAGTGTGTGCTTTTTCAATATCTCAAGGGGCTTTGATTTATCTTTTTATTTGGAAGGATTCTGCTTTAAAATGTAGAATGTACTCTGTAAGTAATAATTTGCTTTAATAAAAACAGAAAATTTAAGTCTTTGAATGGTTTAGGAAGGGCCTAGCCTAATCCTTAGGCTGCCCTTTTCTGTGAGCCTGGCCACATCTTTACTGGGGAGGAAATCTGTTTAATTTACTAGGGAGGAAATCTGTACTGGCCACATCTTTACTGGGGAGGAAATCTTAAACCTTCACTGATGTAGGTTTTGGAGGATGTTTGCAAGGACAGCCGTTTTCCTGTCTATAACATAGGAATAAAGGCAGAATGAACATCGTCACTAACGTGGGTCCTCCTAGCTGCAATTTCATCTCTGATGAAAAGGGGACTGATTGAAATCCGCAGATGAATGGGTTGTTGTTTGTTTTCTTTTTGATGGGAGGCACTGTTGCTGCTGTGCTCCTGAGTGCTGTTGGTAAGAGCTTCTGCAAAGGTCCATATAGCACCCATGCAATTGCCTAGATTCTGAACAGCAGGTGGCCTGGCTCTGGCCATCCGTGCATGAACACACTGGCACTTTGACTTTTTCTGTTTCTAGCCCTTTGCCTTTGGCAACCCTCCATGCCTCTCTGTTCAACCTCTACTTTATACCGACTGGGTGCCTCTATCACCTGAGTCAGAGAGACTGCCCCTCAGCACTGAGTTTACACTTCCCTTCAACACTGGTTTTATTGGACCCCCCCATCCCAAAGGGATGTGTCCATTCTATAGCCAAGAATTACAGCACAGCAGTTCTGCTGGTTAAACTCAACCAATTCCATGACAAAACTCAACCAATTTGAAGCAGGCAAACAGGAACACCTTCCTCTAAATTGTTACTGCTGTCTTTGGAGGCATACTTAAAAATATACTTTTAAACCTACAGCAACTTTAGGTATACATTTAATTAAAGGAGAAGATTTTCTGGCCATCCCCTGATTCTAAAAGACAAAATCTAAAGTGAAATTTTCTGTACTAACTGAGGTAAAATGAAATAAATAAATATTAATATTACTAGCATCAAATACCTGTTAAATGAAACTTAAGTTGGCTGAGAATGCCTCCATACCTGAGTCCTTACATAAAGAACTGCAACCTAAGTTAATACATAAACTAAATAAAACCCTAACTTAGGAGAGTACTTTTGTAAAACACAACTGAGTCTCATCCAATCCATGCAGCTGAGCTTCAGTCTTAGGTGGCCAACTCCTCAGATGTTCAAACAGAGCAAATGCCAAGCTGTAACTGATCGAGCTGTCTCTATCTCCCTTACATTTTCTGTCCATAAATGCTGCCGGACTACATTGCAGGCTGATGTTCTCTGAACCTGTTTTGGTTTTGAGTCTCATTCTCGTTCAATTAAACTGTTAAATTTAATTTGTCTCAAGTCTTTCTTTTAACATACCTAATGGATTTAATTCTATATTGGGTTTTAAAACTTGCCAGGTTTTAAACTGGTGAATTTAAGAGATCAGATATTTCTCTTTTGAGAAGCTACAATAAAAATAAAATAAAGTTGGTAAAGGTTTTAGAGAATATTTAAATGCATAAGTAGGCACAGCAGTTCTAGGGATGATAGCCTATTATAAACATAGACTTGAATAACCCAGAGCAGTTTTAGAATGATGGGGTCATTACCTCAGTAGAGATGTCTTTCTGATTCACTGATAGGGGTAGGCAGTGATCCACAATCTAGAAGCATTCAACTAGGAGAGCAGTGAGGATCTTCAATGAACACCCCCTCTGTCCATGTCTCTTGCGCCAACCTCCAGGTGGAAAAGCTCTTCCTATGTTTTCGTATACTTTAGGCTGATTGCTTGTTTCTATTTACCACTCCCAGACTTCCTTTGATGTATATTTTAATCTGATCTTACTTGGATAAAAATATCCAGGGAGAAGGAGTCCCAGAGTGCTAGGGAGCCCCTAACATACAGACTAAGCAGGGTACAGCAAGAGATGGAGCAGGAGAGAAACCACTGTGGGTGCACATGGCACACTAGCTTTCCCTGCCTCTTAGGCAGTTTCCTATTCCTTTTTTTTTTTTTTTTTGGAGATAGAGTCTCGTTCTGTTGCCCAGGCCAGAGTGCAGTGACACAGTTATGGATCACTGCATCCTCGGCCTTCCCAGCCCAAGCAATCCTCCCACCTCAGCTTCCCAGGTAGCTGGGACTGCAGGCACATGCCACTATGCCTAATTACTATCTATCTATATATCCATCTATTTTGTATAGAGATGGGGTCTTGCTATGTTGCCTGGGCTGGTCTCAGACTCCTAGGCTCAAGCAGTCCTCTGCCTTGGTCTCCCAAAGTGCTAGGATTACAAGTGTGAGCCACTACACCCAGTCAAGTTTCTTATTCTTGTAAATGTTGTGTGGTTGACTCTTTCCTATCAGCATAGCTGCAGAACTAGGCTCTCATTTACCTGATATATTATTACTCGGTACTCCTCAGTTGCACATTATTGAAATTTCTAATGCATTTAAGCAAAATGAGGAATTTGTTATGAGGATACTGGGATGTCTTATGAATGGGATTAGGGCCTATAGAACATCTGGAACCAAAGACTCAAATCACCATCGAGACTTTCTCTTGGATTCTCATTTCTTTGCATCTGTTTCATTATCCCCTTACTACTGTCTAGATTTTTAAACTTCTCTATTTGTCAAAACCTCCTGAGTTTATATACCCTCAATTCTGGCCACCCCATGAAAAACTGCCTTAGCTTTCTCAGTTTCAAAGTACCAGGGGATGACTCTGATTGGCCCAGACTAGATAAGATGCCCTATCTGAACCAATCCTCTGTGGCCAGGGGTGGTTCACATTCCACTACCATAGAAGATTCTGTTATAACCCTCTGAGAAGTGCTGGGGGTGGGTGGCACTACTGGGAAGACAATACAAAAGATGTCTAATACAGCTAGAGAGAGAATGGGTCAGGGAGAATCTAGACTCATCTCTCCATGACTCCAATTCCTTGTGCTGAGAAAAACTGTTTCCTTAACTGGTGAAAACCTAAGTTCTGACCTGCAATCAGAAGGTGACTTAACCATTCTCTGTCACTGCAGGTATTTCTCTGTGTCTTTCTGAAGATGCTATGGAGGTCTCTATTCTAGCCTGGTGATATCAGGAAACAGTGCTTTTAGCTGTGCCCTCTGGATCTTTGTTTTTGCAAGCAGATGTTCTTGTCTGATATTTTTGTGAGTCATATGGGGCTTTGATGGTTAAAAAAAAACACCAAAACAAAACATATTCTAGATCTTCCTTCCCCAGGGGCAGCTAAGGGCACAATTCCCAGTTATTTCTCCATATATCCATCAATAGCAGTGCCAACTTTGAGAGCCTATAAGATTCCTGGTCTCCCCTGGCAGGTAAAAGCCTTGGCTCAGGTGTTTCTCCTTGGCATTTGGAGGTGCTCCTGTTTCCAGCCTTATGCTCACACCAGATATGAAGCACTGCCCAGAGGATTCCAGGACCAGATGGTTTGGTCCCTAAATGGTCCTAACTCTTTTCAGTTTGGGCCTCTTCCCTAAACGTTTTACACCCTTTATTTTGCTATCATGATACTGGCTTGCCTTATTTCTTCCCACCGAGTTTACCAAAGTGGGGTAAGTTCTATGACCCAAAGTAGAATGGTTTTTTGAGCAAGAAAGTTAATTTTTCTATTAAGCTGGCAGATTTACCAATCTCTGCCTGAGAGTTGGGTAGTTTTCCTTGGAGACAGAATCCCTAGTTTCTCTGCTTTATATAATGACCTGTACAGATCAGTAAGGAGTGTTTATTTTAGAGACAGTAAAAATAAGACCCTTGTGTATAATTCCAAATATAAGTATATTCTTTTGGTAATTAGTGTCATTGCTCTCTGTCAATTTTTTTTAACAGTATTTACACTAAATTAGTGGTAGTAATAATGGGACATTTCAGTTCACTCCTGCAAGCATATTTGTCTACAATAAAATATTTGCTTTCAGTGACAGAAAGTATTTTAAAAGTGTTCATTAGAACAATTTGATAACTGTGTATCCATTATTAATAACTCGAGACGGGGAATTACATGTTACGTGACTCATGTGACCAATAAGGAAGCTACCATTTCCATAATTATAAAGAATTTATACCACATCTATTATACTATTCTGTATCATTTGACCCATTTATGGCTCATTCCAAAAGAGTAAGATTAAAAAATTTATAAAGTTTTTTGAATGAAAAATTTGGCAGGTAATTTCTCCCTTGCATTGCTAGCAGTGGGTGCCTGCCATCTAAGAGGTTGGGGCCATTCACACCTCCCTCCTCTAACTCCATACTAGCAATGAATGTTCAGGATGCTCTGAAGTATGCTGATCCTCTCCCTCAGGACTGAGTTTGAACAGAGGAAACACATCCCCTCTCTAGGAAGCCTTCTGAGGGGTAAACTGTGATGGGAGTTGAAGAGGAAGTGGGTGATATGGGTTGGCCACATTCTGGAACAAAACTAAGCCATGGAGTGAGGGCAGATATTCAGTATCCACGGGTTCTTTGTTCAGAGGCCCAGTCAAGGTGTCTTTTTTAGGGGGGCGGGGGTTGGGGGGTGGGGAGGCAGAGTCTTGCCCTGTTGCTGGGACTGGAGTGCCCTGACATCTTCTTGCCTCACTGTAACCTCTGCCTCCTGGGTTCAAGCGATTCTCCTGGCTCAGCCTCCTGAGTAGCTGGGACTACAGGCACATGCCACCATGCCTGCTACATTTTGTATTTTTAGTGAAGATGGGGTTGGCCAGGCTGGTCTCAAACTCCTGCCCTCAAGCAATCCAAGTGATTACAGATGTGAGCCTGTTAAGGTTTCTGAAGAACCCATTTAAAGAAAAAGTTGAGCAAATGCTCATTACTGGTTGCACTAGTGCTGCTGCTATTATTCTTCCAATCTTCCAGATTTAACGACTGTGTGTGTGGGTGGGAGGGTGGGTGGATAGAAGAGGAGGTGAGATGCAGGATGAAACGGAGGAGAGCATAATTTGGAAGGTTGGTAGAAGATGAACCTTTATATTCTAGGTTTTCTTCCTGGCACAGAAGAGAGAACAAGGCCTATTGAATGATTCTTGGCCTGTTATTCTTCCTCCCCAGCCTCCACCCAAAAGCTCAAAAGTAGTTGAGTTTGGATCATCTTGAATTTGGAGATTCCCAAATTATTGTCATACTTGAGAACCTGCGGCACCTTTGTTCTTACCAACAGATAAATGAGTGTGGAGAGACTCCAAGTCCAGGCCCATAGGATCCTATTGCATCACCCCCTGTCTTTGGACATGCCTGTGAACAACAGTTGCTGAAATGATTTTGATGAAATGTGACATTTGCAGACTGTGGCTGCCGACCAAAGAATCTGAGCTATGGTATCCAACATTTTACAGGCTACAAAATATAAGCTGGCCAGCATTCATTGCTTGTACTGACAATTTGAGCCACGTTTCCTAAGCCTACAGGGCAGGCTTCCTACTACTGCTAATTTTACTATCAGCAAACGAAATGGAAAGGGGAGGCAATATCAAACGCAGAAGGAGAGCATCTGTGGTGAACACGGATAACTGGAAAATGGAGACTTTCTGTGTTCTAAAACTAAAAAGGACTATATTTGCACAGAAATAAAATGGGAAAAGGTGTAATGCAGAAAAAGTTATAAGCAGAGATCCTGTGCTGGCTTCTCAGGTTGGCAATGATTTATGTATTAAGGCAGCCACCAGGGACATGTTAAGAACTCTGTAGGGAAATTTCCAATATGATGGATAGAACTTTAATATTAATAGAGGATTCATCATGGTAATGTAAGTCATAGATCTAAATCTCCTTTCTTCAATGGAATAGTTCCTTTCCAGCCTATTATACAGGTAGTACAGATTTTAAATAGCATCATATAACAGGGCTGAAGTCTTTCTTTAGCTACAGTTTCTGAAGTTCTCTTCACAGGAATAGTGACTGACTGAGTCTTTCATCTTTCACAATGTTACCTCGGCCATCTGCATTTCCCCCCTTTACTTTTTATTAATATTTAGCACTCCTTGAAATATACTTAAGTTGTACTTTCTTCACAAATGAAAAAAAGCAGAATTCAATAAAAACTGTTTCACACATATGAAGTGGATATGAAGAAAAAAATCGATTATTCATCTATTTGTTGAGGATTATCTGAAAAAGAAAAGTAATTCCTGGGTTGCTATTTGGTATGGCTATCTAGTACACAATCACCAATCATATGCATTGCATAGTTTAGCATCTTAATCTGGACTTTCTAGTCTTCTTGTAACAATGAAAGCCAAAAAACAAAACAAAAAAAAAAATGGTAGCATATCCTCCCTAGAATCCAGTAAGGCAAGGACAACCTTCTTAGAATGAGAATATTTGCAATGTTGATATTAGTAATAATAAATAAGGCTTGGCTGCTACTTTTTTTTTTTTTCAAGAGGGACTCCAACATTCATTAATGGAGCACATAATCATCTTTTCTTATCTTAGTCTAAAACATGCATGAAAATAAGTTCAGACTACAAATACAGACATAAAGTGTATACACAGAAAAGCAGACTCTCAGTTTCTATGAAAAGGGTGGGCTTTCCCTAAGCCTGGATATCACTGCATACTGTGTCCCTCTTTCCTAGATTCATAATGTGCACTGACTATCCTCCACTGCAGTTTAATGCCCATGGAGTAACCAGTGTTAACCTATGGCATGCATTTTCTGAGATATGAAGGTTCTGAGAAGTCTTGCTGTAAAGAAAACTGTTTAACGTTGTAGAATCCAGCACATTCTAAATTTTATTTTGATGGTGGAATCTGCCCCCCTTTTTAGTTTTTTTTGAGACAAAGTCACGCTCTGTTGCCCAGGCTGGAGTGCAGTGGTGCGATCTTGGCTCACCACAACCTTCGCCTCCCAGGTTCAAATGATTCTCCAGCCTCAGCCTCCTGAGTAGCTGGGACTACAGGTGTCTGCCACCACACCTGGCTAAGTTTTGTATTTTTAGTAGAGATGGGGTTTCACCATGTTGGCCAGGCTGGTCTCAAACTCCTGAACTCAGGTGATCCGCCTGTCTTGGCCTCCCAAAGTGTTGGGATTACAGACATGAACCACTGCGTCTGGCTGTGGAATCCCTTTTTACAGGTAAGATCTATAAACAATTGGGAAATCTTGGCTTAATGGAAGTATTCATTGACTTGGCCTCTTCTTTGTTTTCAGGGTTTGATTTTCATTGGAAACTTTGTGGTGAACTCCTATTCATCCTTCAAGTCCGAGCTCAGCTGTTACTTCCTCTGTGAAGATTTCTCCACTTGCCCTGGAATGGATGTGCAGTTTTTCCCTTTTGCCCCCTACTCCTTTAGCATTTTTTTTTTTTTTTGGTGTGGCAAATATATGTTAATCTTCAGATCATGAGCTAACTTGTTTATTTTAATTTTCCCTTCTAATCTATAATTGCCTTTATTTTAAGGAGTGTATTTTTACTGTCAGTGCTCTACAGAGTGCCTGGGTCAATGTAAGAGCTCAAGAAAGATCTGCTGAAGGAATGAATGGATGAATATGTAGAGCCTGGGAGCTTAAGCAGAAAGATTATCTTTCTGGTGTGTTGATATGTGATTAATGAATGAACTCTTTTGAGTTAAGTACTTTCTCCATTATAGTGACTAATTTCCATACAGTTGATTGGATTGAGATAGACTCTGATGTGAAATGATTAATCATTTAGTCTGCCAAAAATGCAAGATTGACTGTTACTCAGTCTGTTTTCCCCCTTGTATGAACATTGTGGTATTTAGCACCTATTCATAGCGGAGACCTTTTTTATCTATACTCACTACCAGTCTATAATTCAGAATTCCCCCCCACTCCGCCTTTTTTTACCTGCTAAGGGAAAAAATGGAATTTATAGACCTTTTTACCTTTCATTAAAAAGCTGGCATTATAGATTTATGGAATTACAGATTTGACTATATAATGCTTTTAGCCTTTTAATTTATAGTACTTCGTTTTTTTCCTGATATACTTTAGGTTTCAGGCTTCGAATTTTATTGTGGGTTGGGTACGTTTTTCTCACTTTTTTCTTTCCTTCTTTCCTTTCCCCATCCCCCTCCCTCCCTTCATTCGTTTAAAAAACCTATTAAAAGATGTACTAGAGTGAAGATGACAATCTCCCTCTCTGGCTCTACTACACTGCAGTTCTATGCCCGTGAATTACAAATGTTAACACTGTGGTATATGGCTTCGTGTATTTGGTTGGCATAGTTTTGGGGAAATGTAAGGACTCAGGCCAAGATGGAGCTTGGCTAGAAAGCTACATTTATAACATCCTTTTCTACAATTCTGGGTTCTCTTTTTGAAGATGGTTTATAAACTTATAATCTGGTAAGGATATTAAGAAGAATCAATGTGTCCAAGAAACTCAGTTAAGTTTCTGTCATAGGGACTAGGATGGCAAATTAGATAGGATTAAGTCATTAAGTGAACTCTTTCTGTAGGTTGTCAGAATGTAAAAAAATAGGTAGCATACCTGATTAGAAGACGAGGATGGAAAAAACGTTAAGCCAGAAAGGTTGTTAGCTGGGGGTCAGGAAAACCCATTATTTCCTCCCCCACAGCAATGACAGCTACCACTGCAGGAAAGTGACACCCCTGAGTACCACGGCACCATGGCAAGGCCTAAAACCAAAGCAAAATGGATGATAGTAGTTGGGGAGGGGAGGAAGGAGAAAAAGAGAGACCATATGAAGTAACTGGAAAAGCCCTTGCTTTGGAAATTAGGGAGTCTGCCTTCTAGTTTCTAGCTTCTGGGTAACCTTGAGCAAGTTATCTAGCTCGTAGTTTCTTCCTGCAAAAAAATTGTGAAATGTGGGATAATCTTTAAGGGCTCTCCACCTCCAAAAGTCTATGTCAATGATGTGAGATAAAGAATTTGAGAGAGCTGGAGAAAAGAGATGTGTGGATATGATTGGTAAAGATCATCCAACTCAGGTGCTCCTGAACTTGTCAGTTCAGAATTGCTAAACTGACAAGCAATTGCCCCTGAATTGCTTGGGGACAGTTCCTGCTTTTTCAAATCCAGGTGACAATTGACTAGCTCTAGAAGTTTCTGTTCATTAGCTGGGGTGGAGATGAAATCTGGTTAATAGAGAAAGGAATCGTTGTAGATAACCCCTGCCAGGAAGCCAATAGATCGCAGGCAGTAGATAGAGTCCTTCTTAATCAGTTTAAGTCTTGCACCTGCAGGTTCACCCCGGGAAACCATGCATGGAAACGGGGATTGTATCCTGAAACTTTTATCTTTAGATGGGGTAATTTTGACCGAGCACAAACTCCTTGGCTTAGGACCAAGTGTTCCTGGGAGCCAATCCTCTGTAGCAGGATTTACCTTCAAGTCTATTTGAAAGCCAAAACAAAGAGAATGAGTTTCACATTCTCAAGCAACTGCTCTGATGCCTGAATTCTAAAAGGTGTTCCAGAAACAGAGCTCACAGACTCTAATCCTTGACCATCAGAGTTCTCCCTGTAGCCCATTTCAGGGTAACTGTGGGGACAGTCAGCTGTGAAGTGTTAGATGAGCAGGAAACTTTCCAGGGCTGTAGATTGTTAGTTGATTCCCCAGAAAGCAGTTCTCTGAAGCTATTCTTATTTTTACATATGGCATATCTGAAAAAGGGATTATTTGGTGATTGCAACATTTTTTGTTTTATGTGCCTCTGCAGGCAAGATATGTTTTGTCCTGCATCAAGTCTTTAAAAAATATTTAGCCTGGCATCTTCCCATTTTTCTTTCCACATGGAAACTCTAACATTTTTAAGACTAGTTGTGAAGTCATTCCTAGGTATGCACATTATATGGAGCTCTTAGAAAAACTTTGAAGGATAATGAATATAAAAAGACAGTTTTTTTTATTAATATGTACCAGACATTATGAGCCATTTTTTTGTTGGGCTCTTCTTGATTAGCAAGCTGTAAAAAAATGTGGCAGGTATGCTTTTTCTAGTGGGACAGAATATTGAAAACTATGGAAGATAAGAGAAAAAATGAGAATTTGAAAAAATATTCTTATGATAGCATCATGAAAGCAATGCTATCTTATGGTTAAATAAAGCATGAACAATAATTTTGGGCTAGGTATGTTTTTCAATTATGCATTTGATTTTGGTAATAAAAGATGAATGCTTTCAATAATGTTTGGAATTTAAACATACTGATTCTTTTTCCTACTCTTCACGAGAACACTTACCAATGCAAAAGTTACCTCTAAACCCATTCTTGTCCATTAAAAATTAAATGCTTTTACAGTAAATTATTAAAAGTGCTAGGTTGGCTGCAAATCATCAAAGGTACCATAAACCATTATGCAAGTAAGCAAGCGAGAAGTCTGATTAAATCTATGGGATCAGAAGACATATACATCCCTCGATATCCATCGCAAATTTGAAACTACAAAAGCTATCATAAAATGCTACATTAAATTACTTTAAAAACTCTTCCAGGATTTTCACAATTCAACAGTGACTTGCCTTTTCAATTAAGTATGAACTAGGAACCTTCTAACACAAAACACAGATACACCACTATTTAGAAGTTATTTCTACTTTCTCTAAACCTGCAGCAAAATTAACCCCGTGTTTCCAACTGATGTAGCTCACTTAATGGAACTGAAGCACTCTAACAGGTTTGTTAAAAAGCTAGTAATTAATAAAGTTCTCGCTTTCCTGCAAAATGTCTTTACGATCATTTGGTTATAAAAACAAAGATACGATAGGTCCTGAATGTTGCAACACCATACTGAAAATGTTGGAAGTATTTAACTAAGTGATGTTTGAAGAAAAGAAAAGATGATTCATTGTTTAATGAGACAATGTATACCAAATGTAAAATTCCTAGCATAGTGCCTGGCACATAGTAGTCATTCAATAAATGGAGACTTTCATTGTTGTTAATTCAATTTTTCATTTGAAAAACTCAGATTCCACCAGGACGAACTTGTCTAGTGCTACCTGGATGGTGTGAGCCTCAGGGTGGTTTATTCAGAAGCCAGTAGCCCTAAGCATTACTGGTTTTCTTAGAATCTGATTGTGCAGGTGACCAGTTAGCTACTCATGTATGTGTAAAATGGCCTATTGAAATAAGATATAGGAGAAAGAAAAGCATACATGTGGAGATAATTTAGTCAAGTTGCAAAAATTGTAGAGAAGAGGAACAGCAATCAAATCATTTACAGTTGGGTTTTAGAGCAGGGTCTGCTCCCAAGTCTCCCACTCATGGTTTACATCTACCAAGTGGGGTGACGATGAATAATTCTGTAGTATATCTGGGATTGGTTTGGGTGGCTAATGAATCTGAATGAATAAATGAAAAGTGAACATTTGTGGGTTAAGCGTCAGATGATTTCATCTGTCAGCAATTCTCAAACTTTAGTATGCATCAGAATCACCTGGAATACCCATTAAAATGCAGATGCAGGTGGTGACCCCAGCATTTCTGCTTCAGTAGGTCTGGGGTGGGATTCTGCACCGCTAACCAGCTGATGGGTGGTGCCAGTGCTGCTGGTCCAGGGACCCCACTTTGAGAACCATTGATTTAGGTCATCTAATTAACACCACAACCCTGTGGTGTAGGTGTTGTTAGCCCCATTTATAGATGAGAAAATGGATGAGTGGTAAATTTGGGAAATTTTTTAGAGTGATGGTTTAGATCCTTGTTAGAGAGAAGCTGAGAAATTGCCGTCAAAGAATTTCTGAATCTCTCCAATAGGTGACAGAAATGTAAGACTACAGCTGTTGATCTCTACTCTCCCACTACCTTTTAGAAAGATGAATGTTGTCAGAATGACACAGAATACATACACTTGTTGGTATGTGTCCAGCATGGCATGGTCCCAGAAACAAGGATGAACACGGAAACAATTATTTCAGAGGTCATTGAGCACTTTAGACGGGGGGAACTGAGGCCTGGAATGGTCGAATGACTTCTTTGATTTTATATAGAGTATGAGAGGCAGCATTAGGATATCAAATGTCCTGAAACTCAATGAAGTTTCAATTACAAGAGGAAAAATTTAGAGCTTCTGTCTGCCATCTCGATTGCCATCTGCCATGCCTGCTATCAAAAAAGCAAGATAATAAAGTAAAATAGATACCGATTCAGGAATCAGAATTTATTTGTCCTATATTCATTGAGTATCTTCCACATTCTAGGCACTGTTCTAGGTTCTGGGGAAAAAGTGGTAAACAAAATAGACAAAATTCTTGTTTTTGTACCCTATAAGCCGTGAGACAATCAGTGAATACGTTTAAAAAAAAATCCAAAACCAAACCAAACTAAAACTCATAAAACTATGAAGAAAACTAACATCAGACAATGTTGTAGAAGATGATCACAGATTCAGAAATTTAAAAACACAAGTATAATGGTTTACTAAAGTTGCAAAAAAAAAAAATACTGAGGGAGATTGACCAGTAGCCAGAGGCTGGATCTGTCACATCCCAGTTCTTAGCATTTTTATTTTCTAGGTTCTATTTTAGCCACGAATATAATCCAATAATTCCCCTCCAAACTTCTCCAGAAATTGTTCTGAGATCCTCAGAGGAGAAATGCTCTTGTATTCAGTCTTGTAAGCAGACTCCAAAGAGATGGTAATATACATTTGGAAAGTTATGCAGGGATACATTTTGAAAACAGGTGAGATGATTGTAAGTCAGGTGATACATATATTTACAAAATATTCAGATATGAATTTTAAAGTCAAGGACAAGAATCATAGTAATAATTGATTTAAGCAAGATTTATCAACAGTTGGTCAGGTCAGCACATGTGTACAACTCTTTCTGACTCTGAGTTGAATGATAACATAGTGGTAGTTTGAAGTCAGCCATGGTGGGCGTATGTAAACCAGGAAGTTGGCAAAGACTATAATGCAGACCTTTACAAATTATTATTCTTTATTTTCCCAGATTGAAACTGCCTTTGCAAAGGTTATAACTGAGGAAATTATGACAGTGAAAGAGATAAGACCTAATTGACTCCATCTTGCTTCTAACCTTTAAGCTATCCTTGTTCAGTTCTGGGCATAGGCTGAACTAACTTTGGGAAGGAATTCAGTTCATGGTTAGACTCTGAAACAAAATTGATAATAGCCCTTTCCTGAAAAGACCCACTTCTTGCCTGGGATCAGTGTGCCTTTGCAGGCCTAACAAATTAGCTACAAGGTTAGAATTTATGGTTTATGGGGTTACGAAACCTCTGGCTGAAAGAGTCTAAACCTCCCCAAATTACTTCTGGGGATAACATCATTATTGTAAAACCTAAGATCAGTGCTTGAGATATTTTGCAGACCCTGGACTGGCTGGATCAACTGACACCACCCAGACTGTGGTAATCTGGCTCAACCAGTTCTGCCATCCCACCCAGGAACAGAAGACAGCTAGAAAACCTCATTTCGACCCCCGATGATTCCACCTCCCACCTGACCAATCCGCACTCCCCACTTCCCAAGTCCCTGCCCTGAGTTGAGTAGTAATAAAACTCCCATCTCCTGTACACCCGGCTCTGCGTGAATTACTCTTTACCCATTGCAATTCCCCTGTCTTGAAAAATTGGCTCTGTCTAGGCAGCAGGCAAGGTGAACCCATCAGGAGGTTACAAGAAGGCTGATTGTTGTTGAGAAATCCTTCCACAGTTCTTTTGTGCTTTCACACCTCTTGCTGTGTATGCCAGAAATGTGCCTTAACTTCTCTTTATCCAGGTTATCTCTCAGAGGGTTTTATCTGTATTGAACAGTTTTGAAAGATGCGGTGATGTCTCCCTCTGAGACAAAGAACAGGCTTGCTTACCACTTGCTATAAAAGTGGCAGAGTTTTGAATTCAGTGTTTTTCTTCCATAACACAGCATGCAGCATATGCAAGCCTGCCATGTAGCCCTCATGGGACATAGAAGCAAGGGGAGCCAGTGTAAACATACTGATGCTCGTGGTGCTGGCTGTGCTGAGTAATCAAGTCTGTTGTCTCTGACCTGAGAGTCTTGTGTTTTCTGCAAGTATCCATGACGCTGTAACAGGTTAACTTAGTAGCCTAAAAAAGTAGGGAAAATAAAATTGCAGCCCTGACAATTTTTTTTTTTGTAATAAGGAAGGAAGGAAGGAAGGAAAGAAGGAAGGAAGGAAGAAGGAAGGAAGGAAGGAAGGAATGCTGATGGGGACTTGGCTTTATTGAAAAGGAAGAACAAGGATTCCACAAACCAGGATCAGAGAGATGAGAAAACTCCCTGCGATCTGGAAGCAAATGTTCTTGCCCAGGTAGTTTGGAGTGGGAGGGGGTGGAGAAGGGGTTTCCCACTGTCCTATCTGTTAATAAACATGAGTTGAATTAATGCTTAGAGGCTGAGCTGCAAAAACCAGGACCAAACGAGCCACCTGAATGGTGTTTGATTGTTGTTCATCCTCTCCTCTTGGTGGGCAGTCAGTAATGTTATCAGGACAATGGGCAAGCAAGCTCCATGGCCCCAGCTGAAACACAATGTCTCTATGGACATTGAGTTAGGAGTCCTCAGAGCCAAACAACTGGTGTTAGCAATGAGGACCTTGCTATTTACATAGACCTTTCCATAAATCAAAACCATTACTTTAAATGAGCTGAAAACATTGGTCAAGCCATGAGCAGTAGAGTGCTCAGAAGAAAAAGTGGACACAGACCCTTGCTTAGTAGCACAGAGGTTCTGGAGTCATGTCCCTGGCCCTTGCCACCGTTCAACTTGGCCAGTGAGAGATGGGTACTAGGCACAGGGATCTCCAAAGGCCCCCAGAACAGCTTGGTGAAGCTGTAGCCAGGGTGTGTACAAGGGCAGAATGAAAGGGGACCCTGAGCCCTGGTGCTCGCTGGATGCCAGGAGGCGTATGAGGAGGAAGTAGTGCTGGTGCTTGGACACCAACCTGGGGGTGAGGGATCGAAAGACGTAAAATGAAAAGGCTGACACCATAGCCTTATCTTCCCTGCTAGCATTCAACCCCCGCCCTCTCAGCTGGGAAGTAGCATGGTCTAGAGGCTGTTGCTGTAGATCCTGACATGTACTCAGGTCAGCTCCTTGCAGCCTGTGAGATTTAGACACAGTTGGAAGCAGGGAGGGGAAGCTAATGTGGCCTACTGGGTGGGACTTCTGGGCTAATTCAATATCCCGTTTTTGTGTGGCTGAATGCATGATTGGTAATGATGCTTGTACTGTGAATGTCCACAGATAGCAGAGGGAATTTTCCCATTCAGAGATGACCACATGTACTGTCCGGCAAATCCAACAGAAACAATATATAAACCTGGAGGACAAAGGTCAGCTTTAGTGAGGGATAATGACTGCCGGAGTACTAGGAGAGGCTGTTGTTTAGTACATCAGCTCCACTGCTCTTACACAGCCACCAAGTACTCCTCTCACCCTGCTTTTCCCTAGTGGCAGCTATTAACCTGCTGCTAAGCTCTTGTTTAAACTGAAAATCTTTCCAGCCAGAGGCCTGTGACTCTCAGGCTGGATATTCCCATTTGGGATGGGTCAAACGGGACTCAACAAAACAGTGTGGGAACCATCCAATGAGCCTGTCTTGCCAAATGGAAATAGTATATTTAAGAGTGCTGCTCTAGCGGCATCTAAGAGGCCACTGAGTTTTACATAGAACAGTGGCAGTCATCTCTTTGGGAAAACTTTTTCTCCCACTCCACTGCCTGAAGGAAAGCTGCTGGCTCAATAGGGTCCTTGATTCATCAAGGTTGCTCAGGGTTACCAGTTGGTCTGTAACCCTGAGCTCTTTCACTGATGACGGTTTAGCTAAGATGACATCTGATAATGTCCACTGGGTGGCAGCAACCATCCAGCCTCAGTGACAATTCTGGAAGACCAATTGCAGCACAATGGACTGAATTGAAAGCCACAACCTCCCCTTACAGTACTCCTAAGGACTTCTTCTGACTCTTGGGCTGTTACCAATGGTCTAGCCATGTGGTCTGCCACTTGGAAGACTAAGGCTGGCAGATAAAGACATCCCTCTCCGTGGCCATGAATTGTATAAACAAACTGTGTCTCCCAAGCAGACAGTCTGGGTCCCTTCTATTGATGCCATTGTAAGGGCCTATTGTCTGATGGGAACAATGAGAATCGAGCTGTTGATTGACCATGCAATGCCCAGATTGCTGCTACTGGCGCCTGGTGTCCTCACTTCATCAGAAATGGCAACAGACCCACCACTGCAGGTTAGACATTGTAAAGGACCATGCGTTTCTGATGCAGAAACTTCCACTGTATACCAGACTTGTGACTCCCACCAAAATTTGGCCTGTTTGTTCTGTGGTGAAGTGGGCCACATTGCACAGGACATTACCTCTGTCTGTTCCTGGCAAATTGACTATATCAAATATTTGACCTTCTTTTGAGACTACCATTGTTGTCTCACTGCTTTGACCTTTTCTTTTATTTTATTTTTAGATTATGGTATTACTGCTTCAGTCCAATCGGTGGACTCTAGCCACACTATTGTGCTTTAAAATGAAATTGTGTCATGCATTAGGCTTTCTGAATCATTTGCAAAGAACATCTAACAATGGGCTAATAGTCAAATAATTTAATGGACATTCCATATTCCTTACTATATCCAGCATTGCTGAGTGCTAGAATGGCATTCTCAAAAGTTAACTCAAAAAGGTTTCTGACTTTTTGGTACATTTTCCTGGTCTACATATTTTAGTAGGGCAATTTGATCACTTAATTTCACTGTCTCAAGAAAACGTCATTCTTTTTGGTTACTCCTGGGTAATAATTAGTACAAAACGAGTACATGAAAATTTGGGACTCCAAACTGACCATTATGGACATGGTATGTCTTTCCTTCCCCTAATAGCAAACCCGGGTCAGCCTGATTGGTATACTTTCCAGTTAGCAGCCTGGGCAAAAGAAACCTGGGACATGATTGGTCCTGGATTATTCTGCTATGTCTGATACTATCAATGGTTGAAAACACACAGGCTGGCACAACATTGTTTCAATCTGACTGATTACAAATTCACATGCTTCTCCTGATGCCTGAGCAGCATTGGGTGAAATAATGTATGGCTGTAACTACTCAGTGACACTGCCCATGTTTTTTAACTCACCCAACATACTTGTGATTTAGATCAAGTTTAACAACAAAAATCAAATTGGAATAACTGGGAAACTTTCAGGTTCTATGTTTCTATGTGGAAGAGAATGAACCAAGAAATATCTCACCATTTGTGTTGGGGGCTCCTTTTTGACTCAACTATTTTCCCTGTAATTCTTGGCAGTTATACCAAGGACTGATGAATTAACCTCTAATTCAATGAGTTCACCTTTAATTTGACGAATTAACTACCCTCTTTTGTGTGGGTCATTACAGACAATAGATAGACCTTCAAGAATATTCTAGCTGGCCACCCAAAAATGTCCACATCCTAAGCCCCAGAACCTGTGAATATGAGACTTTATAGGGAAAAGGGACTTTGCAGATGTGATTAAGTTAAGGATATTGATATGGGGAGATAATCCTGGATTGTCTGGGTGGGCCCAATATAACCACAAGGGTCTTATAGGAGGAAGGCAGGAGGGACAGAAATGTGAGTGAAATGGAAGCAGAGATCAGGGAGGAGAGAAGATGCTTTAAAGATGGAGAAAGAGGTCATAAGCCAAGTAATATAGGAGGCCTCTAGAAGCTGGAAAAGGTAAGAAAACAGATCCTCCCCTACAGACCCCTAAAGAAATGCAGTCCTACGGACCCATTTTACCCTTCTGACCACTAGAATCATAATAAATTTGTGTTGCCTTAAGTCACAAAGTTTGTGGCAATTTCTTACAGCTGTACTAGGAAATAAATACAGATTTTGGTACCAAGAGTGGGGTGCTGTTTTAACAAATACGTAAAAATATGAAAGTTGCTTTGGAATAGATAATAAGTTTTTTAGGTAAACTTATTATGATAAAATTATATAATATTAATATTATGTAATAAAATTTAGATAATAATTTTGAGGAATATAATAGAAGTCTGGATTGTCTTGAATAGATTGCAAGTACAATTTTGATATTAAAGTCTTTACTTGTGAGGGCTCAGAAGGAATTGGGAAGCAGGGTAGAGAAAACCTATGTTTTCTAAGGGCATACTTCAATGACCGTAAATAGACTATTGATAGAAATATGGATGCTAGAATCACTGCTGATGGAGGCACAAAGGAAATGTGAAATACTTTGTTGAAAACTGCAAGAAAGGTGATCCTTGCTATATAGTAGCAGAAAGCTTAGTGCTGAAAGCAAATAGTTGAAGATGCAGCCTTGTTTCTTCCTGCTGCTTATGGTAAGATGTGAAAGGAAACAGAGGGATTGAAGGAAGAACTGTTGAGCAGAAAGGAACCAGGACTTGATAGTTTGGGAAACTCTCAGCCAATCCATATTGGAAAAGACACTAAAATGAGGAGCTTTACTGTTAAGAAAGTATGTCCTAAAGAGAAAGCCAAGGGTGTGGCTGGACCACCTCTTACCAGTGCCTCAGAGGGACCAAAAAGCCAGAGTATTCAGTCACACAGAGGGCTCTGTGAAGAGATTAGATGTGACTCATGGGTCCCATAAGCCATCTGAGAATAAGCCAGGAATAGAGATGGGGTTATCAAGGAAAGATCTGTAAAGGACCTTTTTGTCTAATAGTGTGAATCTTTATGACTTAGACAGGAGACTCATAATATTTTTGAGCCTGTTAGATGAGCAGAAACATTGCCAGCTTGGACTGAGAGAAACAGAGACAAGGTAAAGTGAAAGAAGGCTATGGAACTTCCAAAATTCTACAGGCAGGAAGCGGGCTAATAAAACTACCCAGCTGCAAACACATGATACCCTTTAAGAAAAAGGAAGGATGCCTCTAAGGGCAAAGCCTCAGGCCCAGGGGATCATGCCCGTTCCTTAAAGGCTAATGGAATTTGCCCTGCTGGATTTCAAAATTGTTTGGGAGTAGTGGCTCCTTCCTTTCCTTTCATTTTCTCTCCCTTTTTCATCTTTATTATGAAGGAAAAAAATAGTAAATAAATCTGTCACCTAAACCAAGTAATCAAAGCAAACATCACCAGTAAGGGGACAGATGGAAATTTTGTGCCACCTGATAGGAGGCGATGAGAACACAGTGTCACTTCTGTGAGATTCCTGTCAAAAATATAATCTGAATCTAATCTTGAAAACAAGTCCAAATTGAGAGACAAACTGTAAGATAACTGGCCTGTGTTCTTCCAGATGTCAAAGTCATAAAAGACAAAGACAAACTGATAAATGATTCCAGATTAAAGAAGAAAAGGAGGTAATGATCACTCGAGACATAATCTTGGATCGGATCCTTGAGTAATACATTTTTTCTTTCTTTTGCTATAAAAGATATTATTAGGATAATTGGTTTAATAATGAAATAAGGTCTTTGGATAATACAATAACCTGGGTATCAGTGTTACTTTTTGAGATTTTAACAACTGTACTATTGTATTTAAGAGTATGTCCTTGTTTTTGATAGAAATACACGCTTCAGTATTTATGTCTGTAACTTTCTCATGAACAGTTCAAGGGAAATACATGTGACAGAATATCCAGGAGACTGGTGAGATCAATGGGTGAAACAGGAGGATTTTATTAAGGTGGCCACCAGCTCAGAGAATTAGCATCCCAAGTGTGAGCCCTGGAGAAAGAAAATGGGGTTCTTTTATACATCCAAGATGAAATAGCAGCTAACAGGTTTACAGAAGTCAGAACAAAGAACAGTTAATTAATTTGCAACACGTCTAGTGATGTACGTTACACTTGAAAAATAGCATTTTGAGAAACGCGTTGTACATTTTTTGGGTGTTATCTTGCCCTGTGACCTTGCAGCTGGTCAGCAAGAAAAACAGGAGTCTTGAGATGCCTGGGGACTTTGCTGAGAATGTGAGGAGAATAGATAAGGTAGGTTTTATAGGGATTAATTTTAAGCAAAGCTGGGGATTAGGTTTTATATTAAACAGCACACAACACAGCAAAATTTATTATATAGCAACTACAAATTATAAGGTTTTGTTTGTACTATTATTGCTATTATTTAATTCCCTTCTTCATACACACACACATAAATGTTTATGTGTTTACATATACAAACAGAATGATAGACAAGAATGGGAAAACATGAACATCTGGTGAATCTGAATTGAGGAAATATGGAGATTCTTTGTGTGTAATCTCAGATGAAGATTGTTTACTCCCATTTCAGACAGTGCTTCAGTGTGACACACAGAGTTGCACTGATTAGAGTGAAAGCTAAGCTGCGGCAACAAAGAGCCCCAACAATACAGCGTCTTAAGAAACAAAGCCCTTTATTCTCATTCTCGAAGCAATCCAGAACCGGTAGAGGGGCCCATTTGCTCTGTGCAGTCACGAGGGCCACCTCCATCTCATTTCTCCCCACCACCTGGAGCACCATCCTCTTCCACATGGTTGATGCTAGCTTGCAGGCCTTATCATGTTCCAGCTCATCAGAAAGGGTAAGAAAATGGTAGAGCGCATGTGCCATGGTTGAAGGCCCAGGCCTGGAAGTGGCACACATCACTTCTAACTCATATTCCTGATGGGGAGGTCTTAGTCATATGAGCACACCAAGTTGCAGGGAGGGAGTTTGTGGGAAGGAATGGAGGTGTGGTGTGGAGCTGGGCAACTCAATTAATATGGAAGAAGAGTGCAACCAGTTTGGTAGAAAGCAATAAATCTTTGCCACAAGTAGCCTATGTAAATATCTGTCAAAATATCTGGAGCGTAGTTTTATTTATTTATCTTCCCCTACTAGCCTGTGAGCCCATGAGGACCAAGGACTACACTTTCACTTCTGACTCCCCAGTATCTAGCTCACATGTGAGCATTCATCATGTTTTGACTGAAAAATGAATGGGGCAAGTTAAGTGTCTGGGTTGGGGGAGCAGGACAAGGGCAAATATAAGCATAATTTTAATGACCTAGTTCAGAAAGCAAAGCTGAGCTTACTTACCAAGGGCACTACATACCAAGTTCGTATAAGGCATTTGATGAAAAGCTTTGCTCTGAAAAGAATGAGTCAATTCAGCCAAAAAGGGTGGGGTGGGCAGCACAATTCAAATGTCACATTCTACAGTTCAGCTCAAAAAAGCAATTGGTTGATTGTCACAAAGTGACCTCACTTTTCTCTGCAGTTATCAGCATGGGAAGATATAAAACAGGTGAGCCTGTGAATGTGCACTGGTTTTAAACAGAGGTAGAGGATATAAAAGTAGTTCTGAAGCATAAGGGAGGAGCTGCTTCTACAAACCTGATTTCCCAGCTGCACAGTGGGATCAGAGGAGCACGGCTGGGGACTTTTGTTCTGCAGAGTCCACCCCCACTCCCTATAGACGGAGACTTTCCAGGTGGCCTAAGTCAGCAGAACCAAGCAGGGCGCCCCATCCCAGGCTCCTGGAGACAGCAACAGATGGCAGATAGGCAAAGCAAATTAATCAAGCCACCAAATGTTCTCGGATTTGGTTTTCAAATTCACTAGGCTAGTTACACACGGTCACTGTTATCGTGTGTCATATTTATTTGACAGCCCTTAGATTTCTCTCACTGGCTCTTGCTAAAGAACATATGCCTTGTATTTCAATTAGCATTTTCCAAAATTCAAGGGAATTCTAGGGCTGAAAAAAAAACCAGTATGCCAGGAGTTATGTACAAAGGCCATCTGTGGGGCTCATTTCAGTGTTCTGATATAGCCTAAAGGGCAGAGGTTTGAGCTTAGTCTTTTTGAAATATAGGTTTTAGAAAACCTCCTTGAACATATTGCAACACGCTCCATTTGGGATTCCTATCCCTCTATTTGGATGAGTTGGTCAGGGCTTTTAAGATCTCTTCCCATCCTTCCAGCTCTTCCCATCATCCACGTGTGGCCATAGCTGTGTACAGAGCAGACTAGGGCAGTATAACCACTCATCCATCACGTAAGCCTTTCAGCAGCGAGTAGGCAGCCAAATGTCAATGAGGCATGAAACTCACAGTCTACACAGATAAGGGCCAGCAAAGCACAGAGTGTGGGTTTTGCTCACAGAGCATCTGGATGTGTTGTGTCACTCCTAGAGAATGTTTTAACACCAAAAGACACAGCTGAGGAGAAGGACTATATAGAGGACAGTTTGGTCGTAGCATAAAGATGAGGAGAATGGGAGACAACAAGGGATGGAAACGGATGAGGTGGGCACATCTCTAAGAACCATAAAAATGTCCCAAAGACATCTGAAAGTACCTTTGGGAACAGTGACCTCAAGGCAGTGTGGCGTCCCGTGCCGAAGTCAGAAGGTCCAGGTTGTGATTCTATCTCTGCCAGTACCTCCTTTCACCTGCCTGGATCTGTTCCTTTCTGTGCAGTGTGGTGGGTAGGACTCCCTAGGTGATTCTCAATAGGCCATATCCACATGGTGTGACTGGTCTAAGCCCACATGTCATGAGGATGGAGAAGGACACAGAGGATGATCCCAGGCAGGGCCAGCTAGGGGAATGCCGGTCACCTTATCAAAAGACATATTCCACGTAGACTTGGCTTGGAAGGACCTTCATCAGAATTTTTTGATTACTACTAGGAGAGTGAAAACCAGGAAAACAATTGCCACGGTATCCATAAATCAGGGCTTGATCTTGAGATGGATATTAACAAGTTCTTTTGCTTATGTACAGCTTTTCAGTTCCTAAAGTGCTTTTAAGCTCTACTCTTTGGGAATAAGTGGGGGATTATTAATCCACTTTAGAAATAAAATTGCATGGAATTTGAGACTTCTTAGCAAGTGATAGAGAGAGAATAAATCTAACTGGTGTGATTGAGAAGGCCAAGTCCCTCTTCATCTGCCCCAGAATATGTCCCTTGACTCAGCAAAAGAGTAACAAATACCTACATTAACCCTTTAATATGGATTAGTCATCAAATTAAATTGGTTAACTGTCATCTAATGAATAGCACAATCTTGGGAAAACCAGGCACAGATCAAATCAATTTGTTGGACAGGAAGGTGAAAGGAATGGCCTAGGTGCTCACGCATGCTCGCGTGGGCAAGGTAAGTCCACGTGGGCACTCAGTGGGCCCAGGGTCAGGAGTAAGTGCACTGACATAGCCACAGGGCCAGAGATCGGTAGCAGCAGGTCCAAAGACAGATGTGAGTTCACAAAGCAGGAGTTTTGACATATTTAGCCCTTAGTGATTTTGTCTAAGGCAGGCCCTGTCTGGAGTACTACATTTAGCACAATGAAAAAAAGCACAGTGAATACCCAAAACAGAGGTGCTCAGATGTAGCATGGATAAGAATGACTTCAATTATTTATGGCACATCCATATTCCAGGGCTCTACCCCCTGGATTCTGATTGTATAGGTCTGAGGTGCAGCCTAGGAACAAGCATTTTCAAAAAACCATGCCAGGTGAATATGATGCAGAGGGTTCATGGATTACAATTAGAATAATACTATACTAGTAGTGCATCCAAAAGGTAAACTATGGGCATTTGGTGCAATACTTGAGGGACATTTAGTTCTCCCTTACCTGTGGATATTTTGTGCCAGAACTGGAGGCCATGGGTGAGTGCTTTATGGCATTTCTATCTGCTGCTATGGAAGAGAGGTTTTCCCGCCTCCATCCTATGCAGAATCTTTAGATTGAGAGAGGTATGGGAGTCTTCCTTCTGCATTTCCCAAACAAAGGCATAGCTCAAACAAGTTGTCACATGAGGTGGTTACGAGGCTCCCTGGTATGTTTGGAAGGGAGTGAAGGCTACAGAGTATACAGGGAAATTGAGCAGGAAGCCACGTCTCCAAAGCATCCATTAGAGAATGGAAAGAGCTGGCTAACTTTGAGTTATAGGGTCATAATTCCATCTCAGGATTCTGGCAATAGCATAAACCACTAGAATTTTTCCTTGGTAGTTTATGAACACTTTGCCCTCCCTACCCTCACCCCACCTCCTGCCTTGGAAAATTAATAGCTCTGTAAATTACAATTGTATTAAAATATATGTATTATATCTTGATATGAGGCTTTCATATGGGTATGAAAGCACCCTCAACTTCCATCTCCCTGGGTGACATGTCTTGCTTTGTGTACTAATGCAGTTTCAGTGTTGAAAAAAAAAGGATTTCCAGACTGACATACACTCCACAAAAGGCTGTGGGATTTGAGTAAGACTCTTCTGGGCTGGGAATCAGCAAATGTAAAAGTACAGAAGTTAAAAAAAATGATGGACATTGGGGGATGCCCAGGAGAGAAGTGTGGCTGGAGTAGAGAACTTAGTAGGTTCAGACTATGGTGTGTGTGTGTCTGTATGTGTGTGTCTCTGTGTGTGTGTGTGTCTCTCTCTGTGTGTGTGTCTGTATGTGTGTGTGTCTCTGTGTGTGTGTGTGTGTCTCTCTCTGTGTGTGTGTCTGTGTGTGTGTCTCTGTGTGTGTGTGTGTCTCTGTGTGTGTCTGTGTGTGTGTGTCTGTGTCTGTGTGTGTCTGTGTGTGAGAGAGAGAGAGAGAGAGCGAGAGAGATCCCGAATAATGCACAAGTATTTGGACTTTAAAGATTATTTCTGGGTAAGAATGTGACATGATGAAAATGATGCCCAGGGTGGACTGGTTGCTCAGGATGGCCCTAGGGATGATGGGCTGTCTGGAATAGGACCATGAGGGAAACAAGGAGCTTTCTCTTGAGGCTGTATTGCCACATGAGCGTTGGTTTTTGATTGCTTAGATTGTATTTGGAATAGCTCAGCGGGAGCTGTGGGGTCAGCATTAGGTGTCCTTACTGCTTTTTTAAAAAAGATGGCAGATGAACCAACTTTGTCTTCCTGCCTCCTGGTTCTCTATGAAGTTGTGCATATGCCTAGATTTCTTGCTTTGTGTATAAACATGTCATATCCATATCCTATTTGTGGGACAGAGCCACAATCAGTGAAAGTCAGGTTTCAATTACTGGTTCAGAATCTACGATGTCATGCTATTATCCCTTAAAGTGATTTTTCTCTAATTATTTATTGAGAGTGCATTTTCTGAATTCCTTAAATCAGAGTCCATATCCTTCCCGAGACAGGGGATCTGGGCCACTGAATAATACAGTGGAGGGCTCAGGAAAACAAGGGGGAAGGAGGAAGTAGAGGGCAAGAAACAGAAAGAAGATGAAAGGAAGAAGAAGAGGAAAAGGGGGAAGTAGGACAGAGGGGAGGGAAAAATGCAGAGCAGTTCAAAGGTGGCATGGTGGTAAAAGGGCACCAGTCGCTACAAAAATTGCCGCCCTAGAAGCGAGCGGATGTAAAAGCAGCCTCTCACTTGCACCACGTGAGGGCAGACTCTACTTACAAGAAAAAGCAACCGTTTGCAATGGCTTCAGGGTCAAAGTGATCCTCTTGGTACATACAGGATTCGGGATTGAGCCGATCACTCACTCCTTGAGGTTCTTCCAGTCCCTCAACAGCTAGAGCCCCATCTCTGGGCACAGTGTCAGTGTGGATTAAAGAAAAAAAAAAGGCCAACTTTGCCCAAACTTAGATTTGCACATCACGTGGAGTGTAGAATTACAGTTGAACAGATACCATACAGAACAAAACATTTTGCCATTTCACCTTATTAACTAAAACATAGAATTGCCAAGGGTTTTATGCAGGCTCTCGTTTCTCTGTCTTTCTCTTTACTGCAGAGTTATTGCATATACATTAGATGTGCATTATTGTTCAAGGAATTTTCAAACTTTGGAAAACACTCTTCTTAATTTCTTCCAGCTCCTTCTCTGTCTTTGTGTCTTATATTTTCAGCATAAGGTGATAAAAGTGCATGGGAATGTGTATGTTAGTTTCTTAAAAAAAAAAAACCTTATAAACTCCGAGCCTTTGGGCTAAAGGGATATTTTTATTTGGAGAATGGTTGAAAACAACCAAATTACTGCAGGTAGTTCTGTGGCGCTTAAAAAGCAATCGTTGCAAGTGTCTGATTGCCTCTGAGCGCAGTGTCATTAGCAAGTGCTAACAGGCGAAGTGCAAACTGAGATATTAAAGGGGACAGATTTCCTCCAGCCCCTCAAGTTTTTAAGTATTATTATCCCTGAAAGCAGCATTTCAATGTCCATTTTGTTTCCCTTTTGTAGATTTTTTTTGAACCTTAAAGATCAAGTTAACTCCAGCAAGTACATACATTTTCTAAAACAGACTTTCTAAGTAGCCAATTAAAAACAGAATCTCTTAAAAATAAAAATATTCCCTTTGAAATGGTGATTGGGCCTCTGAGATAAAGAATCTCATTTGTGAATTTGAAAGAAATAAGAACGTTCTATTATCTATGAACTGAGTAAGTCCTGAGGAAAAGGCAACTGTGCTCTTCCCTGTTCCCCCCTCCAAAAAATTAAGAAATAGAAGGATATCAAATTGACTGAACAATTGTGGGAAGTTTGGCTCCATTAGCCTCATGCTTTTCGGCGTGTGCCAGTTAACAATAAAACTTAGTTTATGTGAGTGTATGAGGTGGGGATGGTTTCATTCCAATTGTCTGTTTACTTTGGTGGCACAAGAAGCAGCAAAGCTACTGTTTTGTAGCAAGGTCTTGGGGCCTACCATTTTCTCATCCCTAAGTTTAAGGAGAAGAGCATTACCTCCACTTAAGATTTACATAACTTTTTATGCAATACCCTCATGCTAATTTAGTCCATGGCCCCTTTAACACATATAATCCATTACAGTGCTGGGGAGATGATTACTTCTGCATGTGGTTTCTGTTCTCTCCCTCTGTTTCACAAGCTGGGTGCCAATGTTATGAAGCCTTTTCAGGGAAAAAAAGAGAAAAACTTCCAAAATGGTTTCTTGTTCTTAAAAAACAGGAGAACTGACTGCAAAGAATGATTTACTATCAGTCTCTGCTTTGCAGCAGCGGAAAATTGGGAGAGGATCAAACATCCTCTCCAATTTGGCTACCACCTTCTAGGTTTAATAGTGTTTTAAAATGAAATCTCTGACAGTCTTTGTAAGGGCTATTAGTTTGTGCCTTGCAGAAATGAGATTCAAAGTTTTCTGGAATAGAGACCTTATAGGAGGTTTTATAGTAAAGAAATATTAGGGACATCTGAGATTTTCTCTGAAAGTTGATGTGATCTCTTATCTGAAAATCAAAGGCTTTGACCCAAACTTTGAGATCCCCTCTCTCGATTAATTGGTGTTAGCAGGGCAGGGGCTGACAAAACTGTTTTTCAACTAAGGTAGAGACAAGACTTTCTCTCTCTTATTTGACTCTATCCCATGAGAGCCTCGTTTGCTTTTAGTACCTAATTTTATTGTTCATTTTTACTAACCTTCCAATCTCATTTCACTTTAAGAAAAAAGTAAACCAAAAGTAATTACTTGGAGAACACAAAGGCCGTATCTATATATGAGATCAAACATTTCCAATCTTCCCTTGCTATTTACTTCTAAATAACCACTCTTCTTTCTTTCCAGTGCTTTCTGCTTGTTTTTGTGACCAGCTAACAACAGGGAATGTCTTCAGGCTAATTACACAGGACCATTATGTGATCCTGCAGGGAGGAGGACTAAGTAGAGCTCTATCTCCAGCTTCAATTTCAGGGGAAAATGAAACCCTAAGGAAGATCAGGCCTAGGCTGACTTCTCAGATCACAGGTAGTTGTGGTCTAGGAGTCCCTTGTCCTCCACTAAACAAGAGGACCCCGGATATCCAGAGGATGACTTCTAGCATCCTTTGGATAGGTGGCTTCAAGTGGTTTTAAAGTTGCTATACAGCCAATGCCTTCCCCTCCTCTCATTCAGAGGATTGAGCATGAGTGTGAAAAGGATGAGAAACACAAAGGTGTAAGAAAGAATATAACAGCAGTGACCAAAAATCTAGACTTATCTTCTTTTTTGGAAAAAAAAAATCTCCGCATAAAATGTGGTGGTCACAAAGGGAATTGTGAAAATTTCTCAAGATCTGGTGCTCTGCCCACGTTGCAGACCCAGCCCTAAGCATCAACCAAGTCCTGCCTCCTCTCAAGAGCAACACATGTTGGCCTCTAGAGGATTCCTTTGGCTGCCAGCCACAGACACCCAATTCAGACTTTAAAAGAAATTCCAGGCCTGCTTCTTGCTTCAGGCGTCAAACACTCTTCTCCCATCTCTGATTCTCTCTGCATCTCACACTTGTATTTGTTTCTGCCTATTCATCCTACAGATGGGAAAGCAACACGGCTGCCAGAGGCCTGGGACTTACAATCAACCACCTTAGAGACCCAGCATCCTGGGGAGGAATGGGAGGTCAGGTCTGGGCCATGTGCCCACTGCCATGGGGTCAAGGCTGGGTGAGGTTAGCTTCATTCAAGCCCCAGGAATGCGCTTTCCACAAGAAAGATGGGTTCTATTACCTACCATATGAGGAAATGGCTCTGAGCACCCAATTCCCCCCCACCCCAAAAAAAACGTCCAGTACACAGTCTTTATCTATATACATATATGAACACCAGGATCAATACCATATTGCCAGTGTAGGTTTTGTTGCTTAAGGAAACTGCTACTGCCTTGCCTGCACATGGGGTCCACTTTGAACTGTATCTTGACTTCTACCCACGGCCTTAGGTTCTGCCTTTGCTCTTCTGTGAGACTTCCATTGTAGGACATGATGTCCATCTTACCAATATTTTTCAACACCCGTAGATTCCGTACGTGTATGGCCTGATAGCTCCTTTGGCTTCATTATGGGCACTCCCAGAATCCAAAGCTGTCTTTTATAGTAGACAGGGCTTTAGGGGTGACTCCATGCCTAAATGGAGTGCTATTCCTCATGGCTGGCCAGATCAGTCTAGCATAATTCAAACATGATGGGGCAGATGCATCTAGGACATCAAACGGGTCCCTTGTTGTCTGCTCTGTCTCAGAGCTGGGCCTGACCAGGTACTGACAGGGAGATGACTCATTACATGGTGAAGAGCATGCCAACTTTGTGCGTGAATTGATCCGTGGCCAAGATACTCATTTGCTACCCTGCACATAAGGGCCTGGAGAAACACGAGAGCATGACCTTCTAGATGACAGCTTTATACATATGTGTTGGGTGCACTTTTCCCTTTCATGTGCATGGAAAGTATTAGGAGGGGAAATATTCCCCTCACGACATATTTTACATCACCAGTCATGTTTTCTTGGAAATTGATTTAACTTTTAACACTTCAGAAAAGATCTGTTGTAAAACACTTACTAGCCAGAGAGAAAGACTGTATTTCTCATCTTTCAACACCACCAAGGTTACAAAATGCCTCTCCCTACTGACTGTTATGGGTTGTTCTCCACATCATAATCTCACCACAGTTCATTCAATCACTTGCTCCTTCATTCATTCACAAGCATTTAAGCCCTTGGCTCTTTGGAACATATTAATTGTGCAATGATGAGTAAGACCCTGTCCTTGCCCTCAAGAAGCTCTCTGCCTAGACACAGGCCAGATGAACAAACTGAATTCAAACACGATGGGACAGATGCATCTGGAACGTCAAACAGGAGCTCAGAGGCGACAAGGTTGTAGGGTGGGCTGAGGGGCAGGCAAGGTTTCAGTGGGGAGGGAGCCACTGAAGTGACTCTTGTAGAATGATTAATGTAGACAGAAACATAGAGGAAGTGTGTTCGAGGAAAAGAAATATTTCAGGTAGTGTATTCCAGGAAAAAGCATGTTGGATGGTACAGTGCTGGACTGTCATGGCGGGCTTGAGAAGGAGTAATGAGGCATAGTAGCACATTAGGTATAGCGTAGGGGAGAGAGGGTGGCAGCAGGACATAACCCTGGGATGGTAGGCCGAGGCTAGATCATGCAAGGCTTTAAAAATTATGATAAGAGTTTATATATTATCCAGAAGAAGGGTTGAGGGAAATTAAAGGGTTTAAATAGGAGTCTGTCGTGATTAAATTTGGATTTTAGGAAGATCATGCTGAGATTGGTGGAAATATTGCCTGGAAGGGAATGAGACTGAGGCAGGATGACCAGCTGAAAGGCAATGGCAGTCATCTAGGCCTGGGACAACCAAGGATTGGACCAGGGCAGTCAAGGTGGGCTTGGAGGCCTGGGAGCAGAATTAAAATACATTGAAAGATTATACCTTCAGGGATCAAGTCTATAGTTTGTTACTAGGGAAGTTTCTCCGAACACGTACAGAGCTGCAGAAGAGCACCAGAACTCACGAGGAGAAGGTGCAGCATGATGCTGAGAGTGAAGCTGGCTCATGGAGTTGCTTTGCTGCTACTGCCACTTGCCGCTGAAGATCGTTCTCCTCTTCTGTTGGGAGTGGAAGATGGGGAGAATGCAGTTGGAGTAGTTCCAGTTAAAAAAAAAGAAGTAAAGAGACGAAATAAAATACACTGAAAAATATCAGAAAATGACAAAGATTTAGAGTAAATGCTTGGCTTTAGTTTTGGGTGATGCAGAATACAGAAAAGCCACTAAACCAGACAGGGGGATATTGGCTTAGTAATTGTTTTGGAGATACTCAGAGATACTACTTCAAATATTATTACTTTTGAAGTTTTATATCTACCTAGTTGGAATTGAAAGAGAGACACTCTGGTATCAAGGTTTAATAAGTGGCTGAAATATGAATCTGGAGCTCTGAAGAGAAGTCTGAGCTAAAGACAGATCTGAGAGTTGTTTGTCATGGATAGTACAGCTAAACTGTAGGGGTGCAGGAAGAGATTTAGGGATGAGACACAGAATGAAAAGGGAAAAGGGCCAAGGACAAAACTCTAAAAAATTTTAAGATAAATAATTTTTATTATAAAAGAAAAACAAATGAAAACAAATATTCAGAAAAGGCAAAGTTATTCATTTACTGTCCTGCCATCCTACCACAACCACAGTTAGTAATTTGATCTACTTTGCTGTCTTTTTATCATATGTCGGGTGTGTTACTTCAGTCATGATCACAGCCATTCACACACGTTTGTCTCCTGCAATTTTTATTTAATATGACACTTTTTCAGGTTTTATATAATACTCATTACTAATTTTTAAAGAGTACTTGATGAACCATTCATGTATATCCATTTATTGACTATTTCTTGGACCAGGGGATGGCAAACTACGGCACCACATTTGTAAATAGTTTTACTGGGACACAGCCATGCCCATATTGATTACACAGTGTTTATGGCTGCTTTGCGTTACATACAGCAGTGTTGACAAGTTATGACTGAGACAGTATAGCCTGCAAACCCTAAAATATTTTTTTTTTGGCCTTTCATTGAAAAAGTTTGCTGACTCCTGCCCTAAATTTTTAGGTGGTTTATAATTTGGGCTATTAAAAGTAATGCCACTTGGAACATCTGTGTTCCAAGATGCCTTCAAGATTTCCTTTGAGCGGTTATGGCTGAGGGAACCAATGAAGGGGGTAGACACTGCAGTTTGCAACCCCCCCCTTCTAGCTCAGTACAAGGCAGATGAGTTGCAGTTCTGGCATTCCCACACAATTTACTTCATGCCAACTTTTACTCTCCCTGAGGTCCAGGTAAACCAAGAATGCTATATAAACTTGGGTGTGTAAGGCTGATAGCCTCGCCAGGAGCCGGATGGACAATACTCACCACCTCTGCACCTGATAACACTTATCAGGAGGCCGGACGTCCTACTGGCCCTGCCTTCTCCATGCAGGCTCCCCACACCCACTCCTGCATTCCACCCCTAGCCCCACACTCAGCAGTAAATCATACTGTCAGCCCAAAATTCAAAAATCCCGCCAAGAACCTAACCAATGGCAGCTCACCAACTCTGGGTCCAGTCTCTCTCTCTGACCAATACAGGTGCCCATGCTTTGTTACCTTCTCCAGCCCACCTGTCCATAGCCCTACTGGGCTGCCAATGGCAACTTGCCAAGTCCAGGTCCAGTCTCTCTATGACCAATGCAGTTGCCCATGCTTTGTTTCCCCACTGACCAATCTACTGCCCTCACCCCCTATAAAACCCCACGCCCAGAACGGCCAGGTGCGACTTCTCTGGCCTCTCTCTCTCTCTCTCTCCCCCGGGGCCACAGAACCTCGCCCAGGAGCTGAATAAACTAGAATTTAATTTGTCTCGTGCTGGCCTCAGTTTCCTCATTTTAAACTCGGCAATATCCTTACAAGAATAACCTTACAGGGTGGCATCTCCTATACCTCATTCCATCATTTCTAAATACTTAGGGTGGCTACCCATCCAGGCATTTTCGAGGGACCCATGAGGGAGCACAGCTGCTGTGAACGCTGCTGGGGCCCAGCCTGCTGCAGCTGGGGGTCAGCTCAGAATCAGCGGGTTCCTTCGTACTGGCCAATATAGAGCTCCAAGAATACCTGCTGCTAATGAGAGGCAGGAGGAGCTGTCAGTAGACAGAGAAATCAAAGGCAGGTGACAAGGGCAAAGGAGCATGAGAGGTCACAGAAATAAGGCGTATGTTTCAATGTGAGAGGAATGGTGAACTACCCCATTGGAGGAGAAAGGTGAGCTGAAAACTGAAGATCTTCCACTGGATTTGTTAATGGAATTTTCTCTGGTGTCTTTGCCTGAATAACATTAGCAGAGCTGAGGGGCAGAAGCTTGATTGCAGAGAACTGGGAAGTAAATGGAAGGAGGGAGAGTGAATTTAAAATATTTGTATTGCTGATTTAATTCTCAGTTCTCTCTCCTAGATTATAAGCTCAGAGGGAGCAGAGGCAACATTGACCTTGCTCAACATTAAAACCCTAATACCAAATGCTATGTTCCACCTATAGTGGGCGTTTAATAAATATTTAGTGAATGTGAAGAGACACAGTGGTAAATAAGGACATTAAGTACAGGGGATACCAGGGAGGCTTTTTATTTCCTTACATAAACTTGAGAAAAAAATAGAAGAGCTTGAAAATATACACAGAGAGAGGTTTCAGAGAAAGCATAAAAAGACAGACTTGCCATAGATACTAAAGCACATATTTGACATTTCCTCTATATCTTCCTAAAAATCATCCAAAGGCAAAACATGAATGCAAAAACCAAAAATGCAAACTCCACTTTGATGAAAGCAAGGAACTGTAAATTCCCAAAGCAATAATAGAGAAGGTAAGAATTGGTAAGAATGGAGAGAGAGGACGTAGAGATTGCAGGTCTCGAAGAGCCATCAAAAGTGAAAGGGATACTTCCTGAGGAGCAAAATCCCAAACCCTCACTGCAACAGGGTGCACATAGAAGGGGCAGGAGTGCTTCTGAACATTATTGGCTTTTAAAAACTGGAGGAAGCAGAGGCAAATGTGAAGCCACACAGAAAGGCTGCATGTAGAGAAAATGGACCATCTCTATGACAGCAGGGGAGAAGAGAAAGTTGCTATTATGAGAATGAACCACTGTTGCCCATCATCACCACTCACAAAACCCTGGGGAATGAAGAAATTCTAGCCAGGTTGGAGCCTGGCACTGGTCCCTTCCGAACATGCACCTGCAAATAATTGGTCTGAAAAAAATTATCTCTTTCAATAATGAAGAATCAAAAAGTGAAAGTCCACATAACTATAAACCATGGGGAGAGTGAGGAAGGAACAGAAAAAGAGTTAGACAAGAAATACTCATGAGAAAAAATATTGCCTTCAAGCAGATAAATGCTGCATATATTGTATGAATTAAAAATAATCTAATAACGCAACTGCTTTTATGAAACAGGAACTTCAGATATGCAAGAGCCAAAGGAAAAGATAGATATAGGAGATGATAAAATGTAAGCTAGAAAAACTCAACAAAGAAATGTAAGAAAAAGTTAAAACCATTACAGAAATGAAGGCAAAAGTAGAAAGAAAGCAATGAGAATAGACAGTGTTCAAACATAGTAAAGAACATAGAGGGCCAACTAAGAAAAGAAGAAAAATAAAAAGGAAAGAAAAAGAATGTGGAAAAGAACGAGATAAAATGATGGATGGAAGGAATTGGTAAAGAAGATTCAATGTGGCTGGTGCAGCGGCTCACACCTGTACTCCCAGCACTTTGGGAGACTGAGGCAGGCAGATCATCTGAGGTCGGGAGTTTGAGACCAGCCTGACAACATGGAGAAACCCCATCTCTACTAAAAATACAAAATTAGCCAAGTGTGGTGGCGCCTGCCCGTAATTTCAGCTACTCGGTAGTCTGAGGCAGGAGAATGGCTTGAACTCGGGAGGTGAAGGTTGTGTGATCCGAGATCGCGCCATTGCACTCGAGTCTGGGCAACAAGAGTGAAACTCTGTCTCCAGAAAAAAAAAAGATTCAATGTACACAAAATGATGTAAAAGATGCTCAATCTCCTTCATAGTAAAAGAAGTGCACATCACACATACAGTAAGATAAGGGTTTCTATTTTTAGCAACATCACAGAAACATAAGTAAATGCTACTCAGAGACAACATGGATACTGCTGAGTGCTTTGAAGAGAAGGAGCTTTTTCTGTGCGACTGGAGGGAAGAAAGCACAATTGGTTCAGATACAAGAATTTCATCAACTTCATCAGCTTTTCCTTCACAAGCCTATTTCTGCTGTAGAGAGGGAGTCACACATATCTGCTAAGGGAAAGGGAGGTGGAGAGAAGGGAAGGAAGATGGCTCGTAAGAGTGTTAGAGAGTTGGAGAAACATCTGTGTGGAATGGAAGAAGGTGTTAATCTGAAAAGAAGTGGTGCAAGGTGTCTCTGAGTTGTGGATCTGTGCAATGTGGTTGCCTACAGCTCGGCTCAGCTGTTTGTCTTCATAAAGGCTGGGGATTCCAGGGTAGATCAAGTGGAGAGACAAAGGGTCAAGAGTGCTGGAAAAGCATCATTGAAGTGAAAATGGAGGGGCTGAAGGAGGTTGGCGATCTACTGGATTTATTCAATTTATTGGTTTCATTGGATTTCAGAAGTTGAGCATTCCAGACTTCTAGGAGAGGAGAGGAGCTCTTATGTCCTGCCCTTCTTCCTTTTCTCAAGGTAGAAGACATGCTAATCTGCCTGGACAGACTCCAGGGTACCGATGAGGCCACATTTACTCACGGTGAAGTCCGTTTGAGAAAAGATGTCAGTTCATGGATATGACTTGCTTTCCTCTCTCTCTTCTACCCAAGTGACCAAAGTGGTTAGCTGACCAGGGTTTATTCTGTAAGATCACTGTCCATCTTTTCTTCCTCTCTTTCTTGTCCATGCAGCTTAAAGACGTTAGTGCTGTGGGCTCACACTCTGTCTTTTTCTTCTTTGTAGCTGCCTGGGGTTTGGAGAGATCCAAGATGCAGATTGGGTCTCATACTTTGCTTTAGTGTGAGGCTTACTAGATCATGTGGAAAAGGTGCTCCCCATACTCCAGCCCAACCCAAGGTATTTGTTTCACAGGGTGTGGGAAAGGGTGGCCAAGACCAGAGGTTGTTGGTTAATATCTTCTCTATAGCATGGTCAGCTCCCTACAACATCTAGCAGCAAGAGGAGAATCTAAGGTATAACTATGAGCATGACAGTCTGCAGAGAAGAGGGGCTGAAGGCCGCTGGAGTAGGAGAAAAGATGAAGCCCCACCTCTTAGTTTAGCTTCAGCAACATCAGAAGCACTTTTGATTCAAGCTTGTAGTAAAATGCTTCGGCAGACTTAACAGTTTTAAAACAGTCATTTAAAAAACCAGAGATGTGTAGGGGCTTTTATAGTGTTAAAAAGCAAAAGGCTTAGGGCTAGGTAGGAAATGAATAATAATAATAATAATTTAATAAACCAGTAAGTTCAGTAACACCTTACATGTGTATTAAAAAGCAGTTCTAAGTTATTACTATTTATAGCAGTAGATTAAAATCTTGATATGGATGTTCATATAAACATAAAGGTTTACATTTCAAATGGGTAAAGATAAGTTATGTAGTAAAATAATTTGCCGCAGGGGAATCCAAATCTCTTTAAAGCGATATGTAACAGGGAAAATCTGCCACATAAGATAGAGCAGAGTGTTCAGTTTAATCTTACTTGAGACCTTGACCTTAGTCTTTGCTGAGATTTCTTAATCATAAATATGGCTTCTTTAAAAACTTAGATGATGGATTTACAGCATAGTGCCTGAATAAGCAAAATGCTTAATTTTAGATCCAAATGACATTTTCCTTTCTCAAAAAGAGGTCTGTATTTCCATGGGGACAGGGATGGGGTTATCTTAAATCCCTTAGGGTGGGGATTGAGAGGAAGCCAGCTTCTCAGTGAGTGCATCCTGAAGACTCTATAGTTGGTAAGTGAGGTGGAGCTTTTGAGTACGGAGAATGAGAATAAAGGTAGGTAAAGAAGTTGTACAATTTCTGTATAGTGCCAGGCATAGTGGCTCACACCTGTAATCCCAGCACTTTGGGAGGCCGAGGCGGGAGGATCATGTGGTCAGGAGTTTGAGACCAGCCTGACCACATGATGAAACCCCATCTCTATTAAAAATACAAAAATTAGCTGGGCATGGTGGCGCACACCTGTAATCCCAGCTACTCAGGAGGCTGAGGCAGGAGAATCACTTGAAACCAGGAGGCGGAGGTTGCAGTGAGCTGAATCATGCCACTGCACTCTAGCCGGGGTGAAAGCGTAAGACTCTGTCTCAAAAAAAAAAAAAAAATTTCCCCAGCCCTAGGCAATCACTAATCTTTTTGTCTATACAGATATTCTTATCCTGGATATTTATATAAATAGGATCACACAATATGTAGTCTTTTGTGACTGGCTTTTTTCACTTAGTACGTTTCCAAGGTCCATTCATGTTGTAGTATAGATCAGTATATTTTTTAAAAACGTCAAAGTAATATTCCATTGTAGGGATATACATATTATTTATACGTTCATCACTTAATGGACTTGTTTACGCTTTTTGGCTACTGTGAACATTGTGGACACATAGTTTTGTGCAGACATATGCTGCTATGGTAATGCTGCTATGAACATTGTGGACAAATATTTTTGTACAGACGTATGTTTTTGTTTTTCTAGGGTAAATACCTAAAAGGGAATTGCTGGGTTAGATAGTAACTCTATGTTTAACCTTTTGAGGCACTGCCAGACTGTTCTCCAAAGTGGCTGCACTATTTTACATTCTGACAAGCAGAGTATGCAGGTTCTATTTTCTCCACATCTTTGCCAACATGTTATTTCCTATATTACTGATTATTGCCATTCAGTGAATATAAAGTAGTGTCTTATTGTGGTTTCACTTTGTATTTCCCTGATGGGCAATGATACTGAACATCTTTTTATGTGCTTACTGGCCATTTGTATATATTCTTTAGGGAAATGTCTATTCAGATCCTTTGCTCATTTTAAAATTGGGTTATTGGTGTTCTTATTGAGTTGTAAGGGATTTTTTTAAAAAAAACACCCTACCTACACAAAAGTTTTTTATCACGTATATAATTTGCAAATATTTCCTCCCCCTGGATTTATTTTTAGTTAATAGCTTTAGCTAATGCAGAAAGCCTTCTGAAAAGAACTAAAGAAAAAAAATGCTGTGATTCTATCTGCATTTATGATCACAATGTAATTCTTCCATCCAGGGATTTTCGGTTTAAGGAGAATGAAAAATGCATATCCTGTATTTAAAAAGTCAATCACAAATTTCATTCTGTTTCCCATTTGGTGGTAACACAAGAGGAAGAGGAAATTTGTTTGTACCATATATAAGCTCCTATTATTCTGCATTAGCCTTACTGTTTTTATCCATATTTAATGTTAGAAGCTGATTTAGAGCGACTGTGATGGAATAGCTAGGCTTTGAAAGCCATTTGAAAAAATTCTAGCACATAATGTAAGATCTGACTGTTTTCAAAGTTTACCCTTAACTTACTTTCTCTTTAAGGGAATTAGTGTCTTGTTCACACTGGTTTTTAAAAATATATTCTTTGTATATTTAAGTTGATTTTTTCCAAATTATTTAAAATGTAAGTCCTCCAAAACCTAACCTTTTTATTTGTTGTTCATTTTAAGAGCATCACAACAGAAGTTTTAGCAGTGCCAACCCAAATAGCTCTCTATGAGTCAAGTCTAATTATATGGGCCATGGTGGTTTTAATTTCTTATTTAAATTGCCATGGAAACTTACCAAAAATGTTGGCTGATGCATACAGTTATTCAGCTGCTTAAGATAACTCACCGAGTATCAAGAACCATGGGATGTACGAACTCAGTGTTACAGATGGCTTACTGCAACTCTTTTCTGGGTTATATTAGCATTCCGGTAAGGGCATTTTAATGTCCGTGATTTTTTACACAATTCTGTATTTCTCAATATTATAGAATTAACATGTATTATAATTCAATAAACAATTGTTCTAAAATTTGACCTTTTATTTTTATACAAATAGTAATCACTCATTTTAGAAAAACAGAAATTACAAATAAGCAAAATACAGCAAGATAAATCTCACTCCTGATTCTACTACAGAAAGATGACCATTATTAACATTTTTGTGTGGTTCTCTCCAGAAAAATTAAGATTATATAGTAATACTGGTCTGTTATCTACTTTCTCTGCTAACAGTATATGTAAGTATCTTTCTATATAATAAGCATATTACATATACAGAAAAAATAACCTTCAAATCCATGTCCATGTTTGACAATTAAATTTACCTTGTGAGAAAGGCAGGGAAAGTATTATTTTCTCTATTTTATGCATGAAGAGATACAGTTGAAGAGAACTTAATTAGCTTACTTAAGCTCCCAAATTAAAAAATAACAGAAATGGGACTGATATTTGCATTTTGACTCACACTCCCCTGTTCTTTTCACTTGCATGCTGATAATAGGGTGGTGATGCTATAGAAGCTGAATCATCAAGGTAGAAAATTACAACAAATCTTAATTAAGGGCATTCTTGAGTCTAAGTAAACAAAAAAATATTGGATTGAATGATGAACTACTGCTGAAAGGAATTGGATAGCTTTTTGTTCCTCATTAGCAGCTAATTAATTGCTACCATGTAAATACCTGAATAATGAAAACATCTTATGAATAATGAAGAAAATAATTGATAAACAAAAGAGAAGAACAAATGTGACTCTACACATTTAGATAAAAAATTGATTATCCAAGAATGACTCAACAGTTTGGAGATGTGAGCTGAATCTATCAAGATAATGTGTAACAGATGAAGGCAAAGGTCTCCATTTGTGATCTCCAAATCTCCTGCATATCTATAGAAAACTTTCATTAACTTCCATCTGTGTTAAGCTCAGTTATAGTGGCATCTGGATGGATATATGCAGGCTGGTTGATGCTGTATCTGTGCTGAAACTGGCAGTGAAGATCTGTTCTGCTGTGTTCTGACATGCTCCTCTCTGCTACATGTACCAACGACGAGGTTGGCAAACCCCTATAATTTTATCTATGTCTTTCTTTGCACCTAGAAAGGCACTCAAATTGATGCTATATTGTTGAAGACATAGCTCAGTGGCAAGTATGATGAAAGATATAATAGTGTATGAAGCTATTGAAAAAGGCTATTGAGACTCCTTTATTAGGAGAATATCATCAAACACAGAGGTCAGCTAATTATGATGTATTGGTCCAATACAGCCTGACTACTGTTTTTGTAAAAAAACATTTTATTGAAGCATAGTCATGCCCATGTATCAGGGTATTGTTTATGGCTGCTTTTTCACTAAAATGGCAAAGTTGAGTGATTTGATAGATTGTATGGATGATAAAGCTGAAGATATTTACTATCTGGCCCTTCATGAAAAAATGTTTGCCCATCCATGATCAAGAGTAAAGATATGGGATCAAGAGGGAAGTTCAGCTTCATTTTGAGTTCTAGGTGCTGCAATTTAAAGAGATAAAGGTCAGATGAAATATGCTTGGAAAAAACTCACCATGATGGTGCAGGAACTCAAAATTAAATATCATTTAAGATGATAAAGATATTGAGACATTTTAACCTGGAAAAGAGAAGTTTGGAGATAGGGAAAGGTATGGAGAGTGGAAGATTCTTAGCTTAATTTAATGCCAAAAGAATATTGAGTGCAAAGACTTTGTAACGACAAGGACCGTTGGTGACAGTTACAGGAAGACCATTTAATGGACTTTCTGACAATAAAGATTTTAAAAATGTAACAGAATGGCTTAGAAGGTGAGGTTTTCTCATCAGAGTTCAAAATATTCCTTGCTGGGCTGAATGACTATAAATTGGGGAGATTCAAGAATAAGAGTAATGACTATTTGGGGCAGGCTTGCTATTTACCATCACCTCTTTATACGCATCACCTCTAATCCTCAGAGTAACCTTATATTATTGTGAACCTCACTTTGTGGATAAAGAACTGATTCAGAAAGAGTAAAACATTTGCCCCAACTCACAACGCTAGTAAATGTCAGATCTGCAGTCAGAATGTTTGTTAGATATGAGGATAAGAGATCTCTATAAAATGCTTTAGAGATATGTTTTTAAAAACAGAAAATGGCAAAGAATAATGTAAGTAACAAATATTTAAGTGACTGACTCAATATTTTTACATTATAATTTTGTTTTATTTTTTCTTTCTTCCTTTACTCATTTTATTTCCCATTTTTCATCTTGAAATAGTTGTATAAGCTATACTTGACTGGTGGTCAAACTAGCTGACTGAAGTTGTTAATGTTTTCAGAACCCATTTCCTCCCATCCTCTCTGCAACCTTGCCAAAATGCCGTGTTCTCCAGACACAAAAAGATTCCGGTTAACAACTTTCTCTTAATGATATAGGAAGTGAGAGTACACTGCTTTTCCCAAGATGAACAGAGCAATCCCAGTGGAGGACTCACAGTTATAGGTCATTTTCTTAATTAAAATGTTGGTCAGATCGAACGGGTTGTTTCAGTGACTTTTAGTCTATTCATTGATGGGAAAATTGTTCCTCCTGCTAAGTAATGACCCCCAAATGTGTTCATGGGAGTCCCATGGGGCATGAGGTTTTCACACGCCTTCCCAGACAAGTAGCAGCCTCAACGCCCCCTCTTTCCTTCAACTCAAATTCTTCCTTCTGGGCTACTGTTAGGTCCCTCAAGCACCCCAGTGTGCCAGCCAGTTCTGCTGTTTCCTTTGAGCATGACCCTGGGCATCACTGCTAATGACGGAGAGTCTCTGAGACACAGGAGCTTTGTGTGGCCTGCAGCAGAGTTGGGGGACACTGACTCTTCTTTGTATCTTCTCAATTGGGGCAGCATGAAGGCCACTTGTGCCCAATGCCCCTCAGAGATTTTGGTGAATCTGCTTGTATAGTTTGTGAGGGCAGCCATAACCAAGTGCCACTAACTGGGTGGCTTAAGCCACAGAACTTTATCATTTCACACTTCTGGAGGCCAGAAGTCCAACATGAAGGAGTGGGCAGCATGGGTTCTGAGGGCTGTGAAGAAGAATCTGACCCATGTTTCTTGCCTCGGTCTTGGTAGTTTGCTGGCCATCTTTGGCATTCCTTGGCTTGCCAGAAACATCATCTCCATCCCTGCCTTCATCTGTCACATAGCATTTTCCCTGTGTGCACATGTGTGCTCAAATTTTCCCTTTTATAAGGACTCCAGCCATATTGAATTAGGGGCTCACCCTACTCCATTTGATCTCATTTTAACTAATTATATCTGCAATGACTATTTTTCAAAATATGGTCATATTCTGAGCCATTGGGGGTTATAATTTACCCATATAAATGATTTTTTTGGAAGGGTGGCACAACTAATAACACCACTTCTTCAGAGTTTTTTGAGTTTTTTTCTCAGTGAGAAATGGAAGAGATGTTTGGGCCACAGGGCTGTTGATAAGTATAAAAAAGATAACACAGATGAGTCACTTTCCAAATGGAAAAGCACTATCCAGACGGCAGCTGTTCATAAGGAATACGGGTTTATGTTTGCACGGAGTGTCCCATCAAGAAGGCCGCATGGAGGAACACTACAGAAAGGTCTTCAGGCCCCTTTTCTCATAGTCACAGTCAGAAAGATGAGGATGCTCAGTGTATTTTTACCTAATAGGAAGCTGTTGGTGTTATAAGGGTCTGGTATTGAACAAAGTGAAAGGTTCTCTTTGTTCTCATCTTCTGTCCACACAAAGGATTGATTACTGGCTTTCCCCAAAGAAAATGAACCACAACAACCCCTTCATGTATCCTTTTATGTATTCTTGATGTTTGACTTCAGGTTTGACCATAATCTCCTTGGAAACGGGGTCAGAGAGACACAGAACATGGAAGGAGCTTCACAGAAATTCTATTTGGACTAGAACCTGCTTCAGCACCTTTGATGTGGTCATTGTTCCCTTGATAAGTATACTGGGACCCAGGGAGGTAGGTGGCTGCCTGAAACTGCACACCTGGTTAGAGAGCTTTTGCTTGTTCTAATCCTTTTTTTGTGGTCTCCACAAGGCATGCTTTGGGTTGGTGGGCCTTCTCTTGAACTCTATTGGTCATCTCACTTTGGTTTTTCTCTATGTTCTTATTACTGTGGTTGTAGCTCATTATACTGTAATGATTTATTCACTTGTCTGTCTATTCCACTGACCCAGAGAATCTTTCGAACCCATGGCATGAGTACTCACCTTTGTAGCTGAAAGTCTAGAAAAGCCATTCTCAAGGTCTGGCATGTATCATAAGCATGGAGGACTTGTTAAAACACAGATTCATGGGGTTGCCCCCTGAGTTTCTAGTTCAGTGTAGAGTAGGGCTGAAAATGTGCCTAACAAGTTCTGAGGTGTTGTTGATGGTGCTGATCTGGGGACCACTCTTTGAGAATCACTGACCTGGAACAATTGCTGGCATATAGTAAATGCACAATAAATGTCTTTGGAATTCCTGAATGAAGGTGAGGAAGATCATCTTTTATATGATTCTAGGAAACTGGGAAGAGAAAATAGATTGCTTACTTGCCCCCTTTTGATTCCCCAGGGTGATGAGGATAGAATGAGATTATTGACTGAAAGCACTTTGAAAGCGGCTACAGGTTTGGCCAGTCCTGTTCACGCCAATTCCATAGTTCTGAGGATGTCAGGAAAGTAGGTTCAGAGCCCGGTTAGTGTGGGAGCAGAGGAGACAAACTTAGAGTTTCCTGACCTGCTATTTTGGTTAACACCCAAAATATCATAACTTTTCTAGTCTAACACAATCAACCGTAAATAAAACCATAAACCAAGGGAAATGAATTGGTAGTTGGTTGGAAAAAAAACTCACTTGCTTAAATGCCAATTAAATTTTAAAAATTGAATTTATGCAAATTGTGTGTTCCAAACAGGTTTCTATTAAAGCTTCTAATTAATTTAATGGCAAAATAGAAATATGGTCTGTTTCAAAAAAGTAATTAAACACAATTATATATTGATTACTATACCTTGTAATGCTGCTGTGTTAATTCATTTCCAACACATGTGCCTCTGAAAACAGAATATTTCCTTGAGTCTTTATTGAGCCATCAGAATCTCTGATTTCTGTTTTCCCAGTCACTTGAAATTTGGAGTGGCTTCAAATGGATCTACTGTGAAGGAAGGAATGTGGAATCAGTGGGCAATCTACTAGTTGGATTGTGGAAAAAGAAGCCACAGAAGTCAACTGTCACTGGTTGTTGTTGTTGTTCTTGTTTTGACAGTCTTTCTCTGTCACCCAGGCTGGAGTGCAGTGGCATGATTTTGGCTCACTGCAACCTCTGCCTCCTAGGTTCAAGTGATTCTCATGCCTCAGGCTTCCAAGTAGCTGGGATTACAGGCATGCACCACCACACCTGGTGAATTTTTGTAATTTTAGTAGAGACAGGGTTTGCCTGTTGGCCAGGCTGGTCTCGAACTTCTGACCTCAAGTTATCTGCCCATCTCAGCTTCCAAGAGTGCTGCGATTACAGGTGTGAGCCACCATACCTGGTCTGTTAGTGGTTCTTGACAGTGAACTGGAAGCTTGGCTTTTGGCAGAAAAAGGGAAGAAGCTAATGAAAAAAAAAGGAATTAAAGATTCAAGAGAAAAAATAACATCCTGACGGAAGCCAGAGAAGATGAACTTTGGGTCTCAAATGGAAGAGAAAGTCTTAGAATGAAGAAGGGGCTGCTGCTTTTCTTCTGAGACGTGAGGAAGTGAAAGTGGGCAAGAAGAGTATAGTGGCAATTTTACTTTATGAAAGTTTAGTGACCTCATCTTTACCTCATTTTATGAAGAAGGAAATGAAAGTCCAAAGAGGTGAAGTGTCTTGTTCAAGCTCACTTTATACGAGGTGAGTTCCAGGTCTAGTACCAGGTTAGTTTTTTTCCACCGTTCCATCCTGTCCTCTCTCATTTCCACTGCTCTACAACTACACTTTTGTTTATCACACTAAACAGTTGCTTACAAAGATACGGCTGATGGTTGTGGGAAAGAAAAAGGATTTTTTTAAAAAGGCAGATTCAGTTTAGATGAGAAACAATTTAAATGCTTAATTGATTGGGGAAAAAACATCAAGAACAGGTGGTGCTCTAGTCTGCCAGGAATCTTCAAATGAGAGTCTGGATGTCATTATTTTGTGTTCAAAATGAAAAAATGTATAAGTCTTTGAGTATAAAGATACATCATAACATGTAAGGTGCGGAGATTATATGTGTGAAGAAACCCAATTTGGACTGAAGAGAACAACCACTTTTTAAGGGGTAAAGGTGGATTCCAACTGCACAGCCAATATTTACATAGACTCATATAGGTTGTATCAACAGTAGTAGTGATGTTTTATGCAGTTGCAAAATGGCAACCTGGAAGAAAATGGCTACGTAACCACCTTTCCAGTTGTGGTGGTTGATTTTACCTGCTTAATTGACTGGGTTAAGGAATACTCTGATAGCTGGTAAAGCAATAATTTCCCAATACTCAGTAGGCACTGAGCCCACACTTCCACTGAAAGGGAAACCCGGGTGGTTTTGCATTAGATTAGAATGATTGGGCTGCCCCAAGTGTGCCTGTGCAGGTGTTTTATAGGAGATTGGTGTGTGAGTTGGTGGACTGAGTGGGGAAGATACGTTCTCAACGTGGGCAGGCACCATCCAAACAGCTGAGGGCTCAGATGAAACAAAAAGACAGTTAGAGAAAGGGTGAATTTTATTTCTCTGCCAGAACTGGGATGCCCTTCTTCACTTGCCCTTGGATGTAAAACCTTCAGGTTCTCTGGTCTTTGGACTCCAGGACTTACATCAAAAGGCCTTCAGCCTTGGACTGAAAGTTACACCACCAGCTTCCCTGGTTCTGAGGCTTTCAGACCTGAACTGAGCCATGCTACCAGCTTTCCTGGTTGTCCAGCTTGCATATGGCCTATCCTGGGACCTCTCAGTCTCCGTAATCAAGTGAGCCAATTCCCCTTATGAGCCCCCTTTGATATTTCAGTATGCATCCTATCAGTTCTGTTTTTCTGGGGAACCCTGACTAAGTAACACCAGCTATGCTACACTATTATTATGCCTATTCTGCCAAAGGCAACACATTCATGGTCCTGCCTTTCTAACCTTCACTCCACATCTATATTTTCTGGCGATGCACTCTGGTGAAGGACTGTACTTATATTTGAACAAGTTGTGTTTATTACTTATCTCTGCATAGGGAGCCTGGCAAGTTTCAGTAAGAGGGTGTTGGAAAGGATTTATAGGATCTGGGCTTTAGTTGGGTAACTTGGGGAGGATCCAAGGATTGGGGGTTCACTCTGAATTGGACGTTTTTTGAAAGCAGGGACAATTCTGTGGTTGGATGTGTCGGTAAATCTTGAGGGAGAGCAGAAAAGCTAAAGCTTTAACTGGGAACAAAGCAGGAGTCACTGATGTTAGCAGGGAAAGGGGGATTTTTGGTATTTTGTGGTTTGGTTTTGTTCAGATGTAGTTACTGAGTGGTCCTGTTTCGTCTTGTTCTAACATGGCCACAGAGTGATCTTGTCTGATGCTGCTCTCCCGTGAAATTGTTTATGATCAACAGGAGAAGGCCAAGGGCTAGCCAATCATACTAGTTCATCTCCTGGGATGTCAGAGATCTACCTTTCTCTTTCTCAGGAAGAGTTTATTTAGGGAAACAAGGCAAAGTTGCAAAATATAACTTCCAAAATTGTGAGTGTATGTGTTTCTACTGATCTTCATGTCAGTATCTGCAGTTGTGCGGTGTGAATTTTGGGTGGGTTTGCTAAGCACAGTGGCGCCCTTGTACTAATCACTCTCACTGCCTCACATAGACTCCCCTCATTTATGGTTTAACTATAGAACCTGCTATGTGAATTATTGGTTAAAGCACTTGAAGACTGGACTTCCCTCATTAGCATGTTGCCTAAAACACCTGTACCAACCAGACCTGGACTGGACTGTAATACCAGGATTCTTAGACCTTCGTGATTTTCAAATCATTCAGAAGGTTTGAGAGTAAAGAAAGCCTATTTGGTCTCTCAATATGCTCCTCTCTGAATTGGCAATTGCCTACCAAGAAATCAGGTATAGCTGATATTCCCATTACTCTGAACAAGATTTTAAAGCTGACAAAGATTTTTGGAAAGTAATCCAGCTGTTATGTTTCTAGTGAAGGGCTGAAAAAAAAAAGAGAAACATTAGCTTCTGAGCTTAAAAAAAAAACTGTCTTCCATTTCCTTTGTACCATCTTAAAACTCTTGGTAGAGTGGGACCCTTGCAAAATGAGCACTCAATAAATGTCATTAACAGTGATTTGTACCACAGCAGTAATATTTTTAATGCAGCTCATTCCAACGAGTGTTCTGCTTCTGATGTTAACTTTTATATACCCAGCAACCAAAAACATACACTGCTGAGTGCACAGAATATTGGGCTCTGGCTAAGTGTGATTAAATATTGATTTCTGAGCCTCACAAACATTTAGCAATGCAGAAACTGTTGGGCACTGGATCATTACAGACTGTGGGGCTGATGTTGGCAGAATTCCAACAGTCACAATTTGTGGAAAAATTCCAGAGTGGCAATAAGGCCCAAGCTATGGGTTTGACCTTTGTGTGTGGCCCTGACCTGTGCCCTGGTCCACTGACTATTTCTCACCCTGGTCACCTGTCTTTGCAGACATTTGCTTTTGGCCACCAAGGGGACTGAACAGAGAGAAGAGATGCTTGATGCCAACTCATCCCGACTGCTGGGAAAAACAACTAAAACTTATAGGCAAAGCATCTGCAGTGAGGAATAGTATAGTTATTGCCCTTTTATATTTGCTGTGGGGGTTGCTATCAGAGAACCATGTAAAAAATGTCTGTTTTAAAGCTCAAATATACAATGTTGAGAATAAGAAGGGCTAATCTATTTACAAGTTGTGGAGAATTAAAGATGGCTATACATTTTTTGACATTTCATCTTGGAGACATGGGGTCTATGTCTCATCTCTTCTTTTTAAATCTGAGCAGGCTCTGTGACTGCTTTGACCAATAGAATATGGTGGAAGCAGTATTTGTCAGTTTCTGAGCTTAGGATTCAGAGACTGGCAGGTTCTACTTCCCGTTTCTTGGAAGCGAGCTGCATAAAGAGGCTTCACATGGGCACTACAATGGACAGTCCTCGCTGAGTTCCCAGCTCTTGGCTAACCAGTCATGTGAGTGCATCATCTTGGAGGTCCAGTCCAGTTGAGCCTTCAGAAGACTCTAGCCACTATCTGACCACAGTTGTGTAAGAGAACCAAGGGAGAACTAGCCAACTGAGTCAGACAACTCATAGAACTCAGAGAGAACGACACATTAAGCCACTGAATGTTTGGGGTAATGATTATGTAGCAATAGATAACTAGAACACAGGTTACCCTATTTACAGTAGGAGACCACTTGAAAGCAATGTGAATCCATTACAGACATGGTCCCAAGCCTCATACGTAAGACTCCCTGTTGGCTGGGTGTGGTGGCTCACACCTGTAATCCCAGCACTTTGGGAGGCTGAGGCGGGCGGATCACCTGAGGTGAGGAGTTTGAGACCAGCCTGACCAACATGGAGAAACCCTGTCTCTACTAAAAGTACAAAATTCCCAGGCATGGTGGTGCATGCCTATAATCCTAGCTACTCGGAAGGCTGAGGCAGGAGAACCACTTGAACCTGGGAGGCGGAGGTTGAGAGGAGCCAAGATCGTGCCATTACACTCCAGCCTGGGCAATAAGAGTAAAAGGCTGTCTCAAAAAAAAAAAAAAAAAAAAGATTCCCTGTCATTGCCCAGTGCAAGCGCTCAGCTCATCTAAGCTTGGAACATTATAATCTCTTAAAATTCAAACTTGGAAAGATCTTTTCTTACTGAGAAAATCCCTTTTTTCATTATTAAATTGTCACAGAGGCCATTGCAATGGTGAGACCATCAGGTACTCCCGGCTTGTTCTCAAAGCAGAGTGTGCACACCCTGAGCTTGCCCACTGTGACTCCATGTGGCCAGTTCCTCCCTCAGCTCTTCTTACTAGGAGCTGTTCTGGCAGTGAGTCCACCGAAGCACCAGTGGTGTCCATAAAGTTCCTATGTTATTGCCTCTTCTGAGGAATGGAATTCCCAAAGGACTTTGGCTGTGTTGAAGTCGGTATTTTATTATTGTCTCTCCCCCTACATCTTATCCATGGGGAAATTGTGTCAATTTGTTAGCCATGGCACACTGGCAGCTGGGATTCTTGCGAAGTTTTGGAAGGAACATATTTACTTCCAAAGGTAAACACTGGTTCCATGTTTGCTGTGTTCTAGCTCAAGATGCTCAGTGCTGGCTGCACATTAGAATCACCCGGGCAGCCCTCAAAAAAGTGAAACTACTCATGCCTGGGTCTTATCCCACATTAATTAGGTCAAAATAGCTGAGAGTGGAGCCCAAGCATTTTTTAAAAAAATTCTCCCCAGGGGATTCATAGATGCAGCAAAAGCTGACAAACACTCTAACACAGTGATTTAGTTGGCTACTTGTTTGTGGCACAGAGAAAAATACCGTACTTTCCAATAGTCTGTATGTCCAAATCTTACCTATGCTATCAAGCCCAGCTCAAATATTTTATATATGTCAGAGATGAGTATACATAGAGTTGGAGCTTTATTTATTAAATGAATGAAGACAAAAGTGGATTGTGAGAAACCCATCCTGCTCTGTCATAGTTTTCCCCTGGGCACCAGCTCTGCTTTATGATGTAGGTGCAAGTGCCTCGGTCTGCATTTCTCAACTAGAACTGCCCTGCAAGTTGCAATTAGAACAAAAAGTCGCCCTGTTATCCATCATGCCAAAACAGAGTGCCACTGCTCTTGAACCTCTCTCTCTGGATGCTTTCTATCCTGATCTCTTCCTATTTAGTTAAGATTTTTCTTTGTTATTTAAGTGAATCATTTTTATGAAGGTCTAAAGTATCTCCTGTTCACTCTCCCAGGCATGGATGGTCATTGGAGGGAAGATGGTTGCTCCCCAGTGATCTGTGGAACAAAAATCTTTTGAAAGGATCAAGACTGATAAGACTGCCTGCTTATTTCCCCACTGGCAAAGGACTCGCTATTTACTGAGCTAAAATGATAAATATTCCAAGAGCAAGCTCAGAAGTCACTAAGCCCCACAGTACTCTTTGCAGAGCCTCTGTGGTATCTGTCCTGATGAATTCACTAGATGTAAATCTTAGCCAGCAGAAGAGCCAGTGGATAATTGTTTTGGGTTTTAGGGCCTCTGCTGAAATGTTACTGATTTTCGAGTTGCCAGTTATTCTGGGACTAACTGCAAAGAAATGTACCAATGAGCTCCTTTCTTGCTTTCACATGTGGCATCCTTTAACAGGCTGCTATTTACTCACGGTTGCTTTTGCTCTGAAATACAAGTCATCTCTCTTTTTTTTGTTGAATTTAGAATTTTAAGAGGTTACCAGAAAAGTCCTCAGATTTGCCTGTAATTGAAGAGTTCCCCTTTTGAAGTTCAAATCTTTCTTAGTTCTAATTCGAGAGGGAGTTATGATTCTGTGATGGACTCATGACATTTCTTATAGGGGATATAAAAGGTCAGATTTTAATGCCTTTTTGTGATATATGCATCTGGCCCAAGATCAGGCAGTTTTGAATGATGGAATTTAAATTATAATTTAGTGAAGGGGTAAGAAATGAGAAATTACAGCTTTGTGGCAATGCCTGAGCTATACAATTCCTTAGCTCCCTGTGTGAGGGTTTGTGAGTTAGAGCTGGTGCTTGCAGAAGGTTTTCAGAGACACCATGGCAATCCTCTGGAAGTAAAGGCAAAAGCTCAGCTCAGCTCAGGTTGTAGTGATCACCTGACATTCTGCTTTGGAAAAATAAAGGCAACTCCTAAGGTATAAATCTTCGTCGTTTAAACATCCTGGACATTCAGATATCTCTTTACCTATTATCTCCCATTTTGTTGAACTGCCTCAAAATTGTTATCACCCTTTTCTCTCAACAAAAATTCTTGGACACATAAAGGTTTCTACTCATTTGTTTGCTTTCTGTGTATTTAAAAGGGACCTATGGAGACCACATAAACTGGATGAGAGTTATCCTTTCTACATTTAAGAATCACTTCTCTCTTTTGTTTTACATAAGTCAAAGAATTGATTCAACTAGTATATATGAGTTACACATTTATTAGAAACAAATAATGTGTCAGGGCATAGTGGCTCACACTTGTAATCCCAGCACTTTGGGATGCCCAGGTGGGACAATGGCTTGAGGTCAGGAGTTCAAGACCTCACTGGGCAACATAGTGAGATCCTGAATCTAAAAAAAAAAAAAAAGAAACAAAATAGAAAAAAAAAACAACCAGATAATGTGATGTGGTAGAAAAGGCACTGGGACTAAATTTTTTATAAGTTCTCAATCCTTATTAGCACTCTGTCTCTCTCAGCTTCAGTTTCCTTATCTGTAAGCTATCCATTAGCTTCAGTTTCTTTTTTTAAATCTATAAATTGTCTGCTAGTAAAGCTTCGAAGCTAAACTCAAACTATAGTCCCTTTTGAATTGTTCTGTTATCTCATGTTCTGGGGCATGCTAATCCACTGCTTGTAGTACAAGCAGTGTACTACAAGATGGGTTCAAGGCCTCATCTCTTATTTTCGTGGGGATTTCATGATTCTAGTCCCTGGCCGTTAGGGCCTCTCACCATGTCTGATACCCCCTAGAGTTCTGCTGCATTAGTTCGTGTGCTATGAATTTCTTTGTGTTTTTGGAGGTACCTGGAAATTTCCCTTTGTTTTTTGAGTTTGGCTTTTAGAAAACAATCAATAGTTTATCTACACCTTTAGTATTTTTGTCAAGAGGATCTTCTTAGCTCAATTTGCCATGTTGCTGGAAATGAAAATCAAATGTACATTCTTTATGAGCGCGTTTCCTTGGTTTAGCCATTTTATGTCATAAAGTCACCCTTGTTCACTGGCAGAAGTACTGCTTCCCAAACTGCCTGTGAACCTCTTAGGGATCTTGTTATATGCAGATTCCAATTCCCTCGGACCAGGAGCTGCAATTCTGCATTGTTAACCAGCTCGTAGGTGATGCTGATGCCCCTGACCAACTCTGGGTAGAGAGGTTTTGAGCTAGACCAGCAGTAACCTCTTCCCAATTGACAACTTATCAGTTGCTGGAATTCATCTAGTGTGGTTGCCTTATAAAATCTCCACTCATTTGGTTGCTCTCACAAATGAAACTTTATGTTGAAAGCAGTTTAAAATATGTAAAGAGCTATAAAATATTGCTTCATTTGGAAAAAATCTATAAATTCAAAACGGAATGGAATACAATTGACCTTTAAAGCCCTTGAAAATACCCAGAAGTCCTCATCTGCTTTACACAAAGCTCCCTTCCACCTCATTTTCCTTCCATTAAGCCCATTTTTCCTCAAGCTGAAATTCCAGTCAAATTAATAAAGGAGTTAACTTTTGAATTCAATTTAAGTGTTCCTTCCATAATTATTGTTAATATTGATTTCTTTTTGTTGTTATGGTTTTGAAAGGCCTGTAGCCTAGTAAAGTAACTTACTCATGGTAACACTGATTCAAGAGAACAGAGTATTTGAGTTTCAAACAATAGGTGTATCAGGTGAATCTTCAGAGTATGAGAGATTGTATGACCACAGATTCAAGTGAAGTTACAAGATTCTAACACCCTTATGTAGGCAGGGCAGCATCTTCCGGACTTTCTCCATGTACCCCAAAATGCAGAAAAGCAAAGCAAGTCAAAAGTTGATTGGCATTCTGGCTGGTCCAACTTCAGCTATTTACAGTTTAATTTTATGGACTACAATGCCAACAATATGCATGCCCTGACCGGTGAAAAGTCAAGTTAAGTTCTCAGGACACAAGACAAATAGGAGAATAATAGCTGTTCCTGGGAGGGAAAGGATCAATGTTGAATGGGTACCCCAAATCACATTTACATAGGAGTCACGATTCAAACAAATGATTTTCTCTTGATAATCAGAATTTGGGAAGTAGGGGACAAGAAAAAGTTTTTTACCTTTTTCTCTCCACGGGATGCTACAGATAAAGATCCAGTGGAACTGACCCTGGCAAGAATTCTTACCTTTCTCTAGCTTTTTGTCGGTTGTCCCAGATCTCATCTGTAGGCTCTGGAGGGAGTGAGGGTCTCAGCTGTCCCTTGCTGGGTGCCAGAAACTGTGAGGGATGAAAAATGTGTATTTTTCTCACCCGTAACAAAAGACACATTAACAAGAGAAAAGCATACGTAGTTACCTAATACAAGTTTTATGTGACACAAAAGCCTTCAGAAATGAAGACCCAAAGAAATGGGGAAACCTGCGTATTTCTATGCTGTTTGATGAAAAAGTGGATAGTTGTGTAGAAGCAGGATTGGGCAAAGGGAGCATGAGCTAATGGTAATAAACTGGGGTACAGGGGAAGAATTGAGGCCAGCTCAGATTCTTCTGTCTCTGTGTCTTCAGAGATAAGAAAGTTCCTTTCCTCTGGGTATAGGATGGTATGTGAAATCAAGTTTAGCCTAAAGCTGCCTCATTACATATTTTAAGTTCGGCCTAAAGGCTTCTCTATGCATTATGAACTACAACTTAAATGGAGATATATACAGACTGTAGCCTACTCTTGTGCCAATCACCAAGTTTTGGTGGATCAAAGGTGGTCAACTGTTCAAATCCTGTTCAAATAAGACAAACACCCAACTGTAACCAATCCAGCTGTTTCTGTGCCTCACTTCTGTTTTCTGTTTGTCATGCTCCTTTTTCTGTCCACAAATCATCTTTTCCAATCATGTGGCTGCGCTGGAGTCTCTGAGCCTACTCTAGCTCAGGAGGCTACCTGGTTCGTGAATCGTTCTTTGCTCAATTCAACTCTTTTTTTTTCTTTTTTTTTTTAAGAGACAAAGTCTCCCTTTGTTTCCCAGGCTAGTCTGAACTTTGGGGCTCAAGCGATCCACCTGCCTCAGCCTCCCAAACTGCTGGAATTATAGGCGTCAGCCACTGTGCCTGACCTCAATTAAACTCTTTTAAATTTAATTTGGCTAAAGTTTTTCTTTTA
>CAUYLG010028351.1:0-24884 GCA_963573385.1 Cacajao melanocephalus | reverse complement strand
AGTTTGATGTGTAGGGCAGTGATACCCAGCTCCTTGCACCTCTGGGCCACATCCTGGGCAGCCAACATAGCAGCATACGGCGAGGATTCATCTCGGTCTGCCTTTACCTTCATCCCACCAGTCACACGGCAGATGGTTTCTCTGGGGACAAAAGCACAGGGTCATTTCTAACTTGTCCAACAAGAAGTGCTTACAATGTCCTAATGAGTGAAGAGCACCACAGCTCAGTCACGGTGGAAGACGACGGTCAGGGGCGCTGCCCTCACGGGGTTCAGTCCAGTGGGGTTGAAAGGCCCAATTTAGCAAAACTTAGTGTTAACATTTTATATATTTACTTTTGCATTGAATCCTTACAATTACTCCATGAGGTAGGCACTACTGTCCTCATTTTACATATGAGGAAGCCAAAACTCAGAATTTGAGTGACTTCACACAAGTCACAACTTGCTTATGGCAGTCGAATCCAGACCCAGAGCTCACTTGCAGCCCACTGCTGCTCCTACGAAGGGAACTAAGGAAAGAAGAGAACTCCCAAGAAACCAGAAACCCAGGAGCCAATGACCATCACGCTATGGGACAAAGAATGCATTGCCTCTCTTGTAACCCCTGGGAATCACAATTATTTGTGGGCGAAATGGACAAGCACACTTTCTTTCCTGGACGAAACAGTTTCTTTAGAAAGAACCCCCTGTATTGCTAGCCTGTCCCAGTCATTGCTTTCCTCAGCCTTTTGCCAGCTGGGCTTTGTGCCTCTCCACCCAGGTACTCACTTGCCGGAAAGATCAGTGACATGGACAAAAGTGTCATTGAAGGAAGCAAAGATATGGCAGACACCAAATACATTCTCTCCTTCAGCCACCTGAGGTCCAAGGCTGATGACCTGTTCTTCCTTCTTTTCCTTCCCCTTTCGAGGTGCCATTTCTGAATGGAAGGAAAAGAAACTCAAAGTTAACAAACAACACATTTCCAGACTCCCTCTCCCCTGGCTATGAAAGGAAACTCTAAGTCTTGCTTCTTCATGTCCCTGTCTCCTTCCACCCAGGACTCTGCTATATACTCTCATCTCTGCCTCACTAAAACTTCTTTCTCCTTGCACTTGGTGGGGATGGGGTGGGCGGGGGGGGGGGGTGTCAACTGTGGTCATGTAGCCAAGTGCCATGAGAAGTATTCTTTCCCCTAGAAACTCCAAAAGCGCAGCTCACAGCGCCTATAGAAGCCTAGGGTTCTAGCAGCAGATGCCTGAAGACTACATCCCAAAAGGCAAGAAACCCAAGACCAGTATCTACCCCTGTACTGGTAACACCATCCCCAAAGACCCTTTATGGGGTGGGGACCTGCCTGACTCCTGAACTAATTCCTCAGCTTAGCACCAACACAGCCCTCAAGACTCATCTCCTGTTTTCCCGTGCTCCACCTGATCCCTTCAAATGCCAAAAATGCAACTGATCTGACACCCACAACTATTCAGAACGAAATCCTTCACCAGCATCAAATATCAAAGGCACTAAAACACATCGAAAAGGCAGGCTCATGGAAAAGATCCAGCCCAGAAATCTGATATGTCTCTTGGACCAAGTAACTCTAACCTGTTATGGCTTTCTAAGTGCAATCGTACTGTCACAGGATCTAAGGGAGGAAGAAACTGGCAGGAGGAAGGCAGATGAGAATGAATGAGAATGTGGAAGGCTACAAGACTGCTCCCTACCTAAAGCCCCAGGCCTTCTGAACCTCCTGGTGTTCTGAACAATGTAACATTTTCAGAAGACACTAAAACTAATATCGGTATCCCTGCAGATGGTGAGTGTCTCAACATAGGGTTATAGTAAGGACAGTGGCAAAACCAAACCTAGAAACGAAATGTTCTGACTCCCAGTCCAGCACTCTCTGCCTCCTGCCATAATGTCTCTACTCCACAAATAACTACCTCAGCCCCGAAAAATTCTGTCTCAGGTGTTCCTGGATCTCTCCTGTGCCTTCCCTATATAACCTTTAGTGTGTGACCACACTAAGTACTTCAAGTTAACATTCGGGTGTATGAAGTTAACTGTTCCTATCTTCAAATCAGACTAAAGAACATGACCCAGTGCGTTAACTATTGTAAGCAAGGCGCCACAGGAGAGAAGCCCCAAGTTCCGCCTGGAGAAGCACAAAGAGGCTCCATTAGATCCTATGTAAGTATGAGTATGTTTCGGCATGGTAGCCATTCAGTAAATGCTAATTTGCAGTTTCTCCGTTCCTAACATCCCCTAAAGTAATGAGCAGAGTGATCATTGGGGGTATATAAACGCAGGGCAAGGACACAGCAAACATCGGTGCTGGGCCCTGAGCGCCCCCAACTTGCAACGTGCCCAACTCAGGAACGGAAAGAATCGCCCAGATTGAGAACCATCCTACACGGAGTTCTCCCTGCTTTCCTTCCTTGAATGATCACTACAAACCCACGGAATCGGTGCTGTTATTCCTATTTTAAAAATGAGGAAGCAAAGGCGATGAGGCGCGGGCCTGCCATCACCACGAAAAAAGCTGGCGAGGTAGACGCGGGAGCCCACATCTGTCCCGGGTTCCCTCTACTACGCTGTGCCGCTCAAGCGCAGCCGTGGCCATACTGAAGGGTCGAGGCCTTAAACGGCTGAACCTGCACTCACCCTTGCTTCACCAGCTCCTCCCTGAAGCAAGACTGCCGCCTTCTGAGACCAGGCGCGAACTCGATCCCGAGTTGGCTAGCATCCAAGTGGGCCAGCCGCGCCTCTCTTGCCCGGCACCTAATTCGGTTCCTACGGAAAGACCCCCAGTCTCGCGTCTCCAGCCCTACAGGGCCCCTTGCCGAAGGATGCCCCCCGATAGTCCGCGCCCGGGCCTCCTACCTGCACGTAGTCTCCGGACTCCACACCGGAAAGAGAGAGTGGGAAAGGGCGGAGCGACGGGTCACTTCCGTGTCCCGGAAGTATACCTCTGAGGTCACGGGGCGAAGTCGGCTCCCGGAAGACACCGCCATTATTGCTTCCAAAGAATTTAAGACTCGTACTAGGGAAAGACGGTCTATTACTTCAGAGGGAGCGAAAAGAAGTCGAGGGATGGTTGTCGCTGCGAGGAGGTCTGCTTACGCGACCGTACGAAACGGCTACAGCTGCAGGGTGAAGTGAGCCTGTATTCCATGATGGCGGTGGCCGTGGCTAGAGAGACTTCCGCCATCCTGACTCCCGCCCTGGCAGCTTCGGAGCGGCAGCGCCCCTCTTGGGGAGCAGGGGAATAACAACAACAAAACGGCCGTAATCAAAGCCAGGGTGACGCCTACCGGTGGTCCGAGCTACTCAGGGAGACTGAGAATCGCTTGAGCTGAGCAGTTCGAGGCTAGCCTAGGCAACAGAGAGAGACGGGAGAAACCCACCGTAATGTCTTACATTGTCATACTATATACTAGGCAAAATAAGAATAAATTCTTCAATACGTATTTACAGACCGGTCTGGGCTAAACAGTTTATATGCATTGCTTCATTTACTCCTCAAGACATTATCAAATAGACACTGTTTTGATTTCCATCTTACAGATAAAAGATGTTAACTGAGAGCATACATTTGTGGATGGTTTGGAATTCTAACTTCAAAGCCCATATGTTTAATAGCTACTGTCCATATAGCCCTCTAATAAATATATATATTTTTTTTATTTTTTATTTTTTGAGACGGAGTCTCGCTCTGTTGCCCAGGCTGGAGAGCAGTGGCGCGATCTCGGCTCACTGCAACCTCCACCTCCCGGGTTCAAGCGATTCTCCTGTCTCAGCTCTCCAAGTAGCTGGGATTACAGGTGCGCACCACCACACTCGGCTAATTTTTTTTTTGTATTTTTAGTAGAGACGTGGTTTCACCGTGTTGGCCAGGGTGGACTTGATCTTATGACTTTGTGATCCATCGCCTCAGCCTCCCAGAGTGCAGGGATTACAGGCGTGAGCCACCGTGCCCAGACTCTAATAACAATATTGAAGGACCTTGAAGATGTGGGACAATGTATTGGAGCTACAGAAAAGGGCCAAGAAGTGTACCTCGCAGAGCTAGGCAAGCAATAGATACATTACATATATAGACTATATATAAAATTTATAGAATTCCATTTAGAAATTTATATGGAATACATATGGTATTTTAGTATTACATATTATATAAATATTACAAATATAGATTATTGTAATACAAATATTATGAATCTATATTGCCAGGCGCAGGGGCTCATGCCTGTAATCCCAGCACTTTGGGAGGCCAAGGCGGGTGAATCACCTGAGGTCGGAAGTTCGAGACCAGCCTGACCAACATGGAGAAACCGCTGACCAACATGGAGACACCCTGTCTCTACTGAAAATACAAAATTAGCCGGGCGTGGTGGCGCATGCCTGTAATCCCAGCTACTAGGGAGGCTGGGGCAGGAGACTTGTTTGAACCCGAGAGGTGGAGGTTGTGGTGAGCTGAGATTGCGCCATTGCACTCCAGCCTGAGCAACAAGAGCGAAACTCTGTCTCTAAATGTATATATATATATGCATATAATATGTTCATATATCCTGTGGATTCAGCCTGGGTGACAGAGCAAGACCCTGTCTCAAAAATTCACTCTGCTAAACTGAAAAACTCAGCATACCTTCTTTTTATTTTTAAGATAGTGTTTCGCTCTTGTTGCCCAGGCTGGAGTGCAGTGGCGTGATCTCAGCTCACTGCAACCTCTGTCTCCTGGGTCCAAGTGATTCTCCTGCCTCAGCCTCCCAAGTAGCTGGGATTACAGGTGCCCGCCACCACACTCAGCTAATTTTTGTATTTTTATTATTTTGTTATTTTTTAAATTTTATTTATTTTTAATTTATTTTTTAAAGATGGGGTTTCACCATTTTGGTCAGGCTGGTCTCGAACTCCTGATCTCAGGTGATCTGCCCACCTTGGCCTCCCAAAATGCTGGGATTACAGGTGTGAGCCACCACGTCCAGCCTAATTTTTGTATTTTTAGTAGAGACAGCGTTTCACCATATTGGCCAGGCTGATCTCAACTCCTGACCTCATGATCCACCTGCCTTGGCCTTCCAAAGTGCTGGGATTACAGGTGTGAGCCACCGTGCCGAGCCATGTCTGTATTTTTTTGAAGGACAGGGCTTTTTTGTTTTAAGTAATGAGCTTCCCAATATGTTAGCAGGGAATGAGGTATCGTGGAGTGAGTTACTGCTTTGGTAAGAGTTGTATTAAACAGACCTCCAAACCTCAGGTAGCTTCGTGGAGGGAGCAGGCCTTGACCTTATGGCTGAAGGCAGTCCACACAATCACCTCAGAACAAATTTTTCCACAGGGAAGCCTTATCTTTATCCCAGAAACCATCAAAGTCACTGCTTTCAAACTCTACTTTGATTATTTAATCAACATATTTATTGTTTCTGCAAACAGTTATTAGCTGTGGGTCTTTGGGCAAAAATTGTAATCTCTCTGGGCTTCAGTTTTCTCATCTGTGAAATGGGATGATAATAGTATCTTTTTATTATTATATTATTTATTTATTCATCTTTTTTTGTTGTTTTTTTGAGATGGAGTCACACTCTGTTGCCCAGGCTGGAGCACAGTGGTGCGATCTTGGCTCACTGCAACCTCCACCTCCCAAGTTCAAGTGATTCTCCTGTCTTAGCCTCTCCATTAGTTGAGATTACAGGCACACACCACCACGCCCGGCTAATTTTGTGTGTGCGTGTGTGTTTTTAGTAGAGACGGGGGTTTCACCATGTTGGCCAGGCTGGTCTCAAACTCCTGACCTCAGGTGATCCACTCGCCTTGGCCTTCCAAAGTTTTGGGATTACAGGTGTGAGCCACTACACCCATCCAATAATAGTATATTTTAAAAATGTGTATTGAAAACTTCGGGGCTTGGTGGCTCACGCCTGTAATTCCACCACTGTTGGAGGCTGAGGCAGGAGGATAACTTGAGCTCAGGAGTTGGAGACCAGTCTGGGCAACATGGTGAAATACCTTCTCTACAAAAAATAGAAAAATTAACCAGGCATGGTGACTGGCGCCTATAATCCCAGTTACTCGGGAGGGTCACCTGAGCCTGGGAGGTCAAGGCTGCAGTGAGCTGTGATGGCCCCCATTGCACTCCAGCCTGGGCAACAGTGATACACAATATATATATTGTATAAATGTATACTGAAAAATATATATCTTTTTTTTTGAGATGGAGTCTCACTCTGTCTCCCAGGCTGGAGTGCAGTGGCGTGATCTCGGCTTGCTGCATCCTCCACCTCCTGGGTTCAAGCAATTCTCCTCCTTTAGCCTTTTGAGTAGCTGGGACTATAGGCGCCAGCCACCATGCCCGGCTAATTTTTTGTATTTTTAGTAGAGACGCAGTTTCACCATGTTGGCCAGGCTGGTCTTGAACTCCTGACCTCAGGTGATCCACCCACCTCGGCCTCCCGAAGTGCTAGGATTACTGGCATGAGCCACTGCACCTGGCTGAAAGCCTATATCTTTATTGGGCGCTTACTCTGTGTCAGGCACTGGGATACAATCATGGCATCTGAGCTAAGACTTGAGAGTAGAGTAGGAATTAGCTATGTGAAGGTATGAAAAACGGTCTGGGCAGGGAGAATAGAAGATGCAAAGGCCCTGAGGTGGGTAAGTGTTTAGAGAGCTCAAGGAATTAAAAAATGGCCAGTAGGACTGGGGTGTTGTGGATAAGGAGAGAGGCATGGGAGCTGAGGCTGGAGGGCGGCAGAGCCACTTTTCAGTGGGGCCTTACTTCCCTGTTGCCGTGTCTGCTTTCTCCACCCCACCGCACCCCTGCACTGCCAACACTGCCAGCGCACGGGTGTGCTTACCCTCCCCTCTCGGCTCACACACTCACTCAGGGAGCACTCACTGAGCTCCTAGGATGTGTCTGACATTTTTGTTGTAAATACTTGGGCTATATCAGTGACAAAACAACGGTTCCTACCCTCTCAAAGTCTACATTCTGGAAGGAAGGGCAGACATAACATCTAAGTAAGTTTTCTATTATGTTAGAAGGTGCCCAGTCCCGTGGGAAAAAGAAAAAGTTGGCCAGGCATCTTGGCTCACACCTATAATCCCAGCACTTTGGGAGGCCAAGTTGGGCAGATCACCTGAGGTCAGCTGTTTGAGACCAACCTGGTCAATACAGTGAAATCCGGTCTCTACTAAAAATACAAAAATTAGCTGGGCATGGTGGCTGGCGCCTATAGTCCCAGCTACTCGGGAGGCTGAGGCACAAGAATCGCTTGAACTGGGGAGGCAGAATGAGACTCTGTCTCAAAAAGAAAAAAAAAGAAAAGAAAATGGGGCCGGGTGTGGTGGCTCATGCCTGTAATCCCAGCACTTTGGGAGGCCGAGGCAGGTGGATCACCTGAGGCCAGGAGTTTGAAACCAGCCTGGCTAATATGGAGAAACCCCATCTCTACTAAAAATACAAAGTTAGCCGGGTGTGGTGGCAGGCACCTGTAATCCCAGCTACTTGGGAGGCTGAGGCAGAAGAATCGCTTGAACCCAGGAGGCGGTGAGCCGAGATGAAGCCATTGCATTCCAGCCTGGGAAACCAGAGTAAAACTCCATCTCAAAAAAAAAAAAAGAAAGAAAAAAAGAAAAGAAAGTGGATCCAGCAGGATTTACTGATAGACTAGACATAGGGCATGGGAAAAGAGTGTTGTTAACGGTGATTCTAGCATTTATGGCTGGAGCACCCAGAAGGAAGGAGTTGCCCTCAGCTGGGTTAGGGAAGTCAAAGGGTGGAGGAGGTTTTTAAGGAAGATCAGATGCCCTTCATAAGCCTGGGTTTGAGCTGTTTATTACATATCCAAGTGGAGCTGTCAGAATGACAGCTGGGATAGATGAATCTGGAATTGAGAAGTGGATCAGAGCTAGAGGTGTAAATTTGGGAGTCTCCAGCATACAGATGGGATTTAAAATCACAAGACTGATTTTAATCACGAGTCCCACCAAGGGACTGCATGTAGATAAAGAAGAGGCTAAGGACTGAGCGTCAAGAGCATGGGTATAAGAGAAGGAGAGAGCCAGGAAAATAAGCCGTGAACAGAAATGGGAGGAGACCAGGAGAGGGCACATCCAGAAGCCAACTGGAGAAATGCAACCAAGGAGAAGGGAGTGTGCCCCTGCACCACTGCACTTAGAGGTCAAGGGTAACTGGCGATGACCACAAGATGTAGCAACATGAAGTACCAGAGCCTTTGACAAGAGCAGCTAGATTAGAGAATTTGATGGGGGGAGTGCAAACATGTGAATGGAGTATGAGAGGGAGGTGTGGACAGTTCTTTCCAGTTTTGTTTTTTTTTTAAGACGGTGTTTCACTATGTTGGTCAGGCTGGTCTTGAACTCCTGACCTCAGGTGATCAGCCTGCCTTGGCCTCCAAATGCTTGGATTACAGGCGTAAGCCACCTCGCCCAGCCCTAATTTTTTTAAATTTAATTTATTTTTTTTAGATGGAGTCTCACTCTGTCACCTAGGCTGGAGAGTAGTGTCGTGATCTCAGCTCACTGCAACCTCCGCCTCCCGGGTGCAAGCAATTCTGCTGCCTCAGCCTCCTGAGTAGCTGAGATTACAGGGGCACACCACCATGCCTGGCTAATTTTTGTATTTTTAGTAGAGATGGGGTTTCACCCTGTTGGTCAGGTTGGTCTCGAACTGCTGACCTCGTGATTCACCCACCTTGGCCTCCCAAAGTGCTGAGATTACAGGTGTGAGCCACTGCACCTGGCCCTAATTTTTCTTTTTTCTTTTTTTTTCCTCTTTTTCTTTCTTTTTTTTCCTTTTTTTTTTTTAAGATGGGGTTTCACCATGTTGGCCAGGCTGGTATTGAACTCCTGACCTCAGGTGATCCACCCACCTTGGCCTCCCAAAGTGCTAGGATTACAGGCGTGAGCCACCACGCCTGGCCAATTTTTCTTTAAATACTGAGTCTCCCTATGTTGCTGAGGCTGGACTTGAACTCCTGGGCTCAAGCGGTCCTCCCATAGGCCTTCCAAAGTCTTGGGATTACAGGCATGAGCCACCGTACCCAGTTCCTTCATAGATAGCTCTTGAGTTTTTCTGCAGAGGTGTGCCAGGGAGCAGATGGAGAATGGGGATGTGGGATCAAGAGGTTCTTTTGTTTTTTCCTTTTTTAAGGTTGCATCAATAACAGATATTTGTACACTGTTGGGAATAGACTAAAAGAGAAGGAAAAACAAGCGCTGATCTTGAGTAGGCAATAGGTAAGGGCCTCTGCTGCCTAGGTGGAAGCATCGGCTTTAGGCAGGACTGTGGACAGCTGGCCTCAGGTGCTAATGAGGAAGGAAGATGGTGGGGGCATGTGTGATAGCAGGAGCTGGAGAAAGTTCTCATCCAGGAGGTGGAAAGCAAGCAGCTTCCTCTCAACAACCATACCAGGTAGAAAATGTTTAATCCCCCCTGTGTTAAAACTGAGGACACAAGTGAAATGTTAACAGTTCCAAGTGGGGCACCAGAATCTTGGCCCAAGCAGTCTGCCTTCAGAGCCCCAATTCTTGTAACCTCAGGTGCAGGCATTTTGTAAATATCTGTTGATTGAAAGAAAGAAGAGCAGGGAATTAGCCTGGAGCAAGTAGAAGCCAAGCCCTTTCCTGGAACCTCAAGCTCAGCCTGGAAGGCTGTGCTCCTCATTCTCGGCAGCAGCTCATACTTTCATTTGTCCAGGAGCTCTATCCCCTCCTCCCCTTGGAGGGCAGTCTGCAGATGGAACAGAGGAAGGGTGGGAAGAAGCTGTGGCCCAGAGAGGGTGAGTTTGCTCACCAAGACACACAGCCAGGAATCAGACATCAGCTGTGGTCCAGGTGGTCCTGGGACTTGGTGGGGTGTGTGTGGTGAGGGGGTGCTTCTCAAAAGTGTTGGCTCCTGTGAAGCTGTCATGGAGTCATAGCTCTATTGCTGGTCTGAGCTCTAGAACACGCATGAGCTCTGGTCTGCGTGTGTAAGTGTGGCACCCAAGGGAGGAGCAGCACTGTGTGTGTTGGGGATTAGGCCAGGTGCACACCCTCCAGGGGAAGAGGGGCTACAAAAGGCCTGGAGATGGCTCCCTCTGAAGCAATGCCCCACACCCCGCTAGAGACCTGCAGGCTGCATCCTCCAGGGCTGCAATTCACCTGCTCCCTGTGCTCACAGGACTCACACGTGGTCTGCTAGCAACTGATGGGAGCCCCTGTGTGGCCCAGGACCTGTCATCTCAGCACTTGCCATACAGTGACCGTGTCAGGGACTGCTGCCAAGGGGCTTTGTGTAGCAGGGAATATGGGCAAGAAACAAGGACAAAGTAAGGAACGGGGAAAACAGAGGGCTCTGGCTTGCTCAGGGGCCTCGCTGGAGGGCCCAAAATGGGAGTAGGAGCCAGCCAGGACAGGAAGAAGAGGTTGGGAGAGAACTCCTAGCTCACAAAACAGCCCGTGGAAAGGTCTTGAATCAAAGGGGAACTAGGATCATTCAGGGATTCGGGAGAAGTCCCTGGGGCTGAGGGGAGGGAGTAAGTGAAAGGTAGGATCAAAGATTGGGTCCTGGGTCTTGGGGGCTGTGGGTGAGAGGACCCTGTCCCTCTGACCCAACGGGGGCAGATCCTCGGTTTGATCCTGGGCCCAACTCTGTCCAGCGAGGAAGATCCGGGCGGGGTCCCGAGGCGCGGCCCCACCCACAGTGCAGGGAACACAGGGGCGGGGAACTCGTGTTCTTCCCCAAGTGCCCGCTAGATGGCGCCAGATCTCCGTGCTGCGGGGGAAGAACCCGCCTCAGCCTGGCAGGTACACGTGGAGGGTGGAGAGTGGAGGGTGGAGAGTGAGCACAAGGTGAGGCGCCTCGTTTCTAAGCCCAGAAAATGGTTGGGACGTCCCAGGATGTGGTTGTGATGTGATGACGGCCTTAATGTATATTCTCCTTTTGTGTCCGAGCCCCAGGAGCTCGGATTATTATTCTCATTTTACTGAGCAGGAAGCTTTAAGTGGGAGGTCAGGGCCGCGCCCAGGTCACTCAGCTGGTTCAGGGTTGAGTAAATGGACAAAGATGGCATCCTGGCCTCCGTGCTCGCTACCTGCCGCAGGCCGGCTCCCAGAGGGCCTGCACTCAATCCATCCAAAGAGAAGGGCAGGACCCGATGGGCTGGCAGTACCAGGGCATGGATCCCGAGTCATTTATTCATTCAGCAGGTTTACTGAGCACCTACTGTGTGCCAGGCCCTGGTGAGCTTTAAAGCAATGAATAAGACATGGGTCTCCTTCCCTGCGGAAGGGACAACCTAATGGGGAGGCAGCCAGGGTTATACAAATAAGCCCACCAACAACTTTATCATTAGAGATTGTGGTAAGGGCCATGAAGGAAGCACGCATGCCTGAGAAGGTTGCAGGGTAGGTTCACTCTCTTGAGGTAGGCAGGAGGAGATATGGAAGCTGAGACTTGAAGAGCGAGAGGTGCAGCCATGAGGAGGGCTGGAGGAGCAGCCTTCCCGGCAGAGGGGGCAGCAGTGTACAGGCTGCCAAGATTGGGAGGAGCCAGAGAAACTGCAAGGAGGTAGGGTTGGGGCCAGGAGAGGGGAAAGTGGTGAGGCTGTCCCTCAGGGCAGAGGCCAGATCCTCTGGGCCTGCTAGGCCCTGCCCTGTTGAGGAGTATATAGTTTTTTTTTTTTTTTTTTTTTTGAGACGAAGTCTTGAGCTATTGTCCAAGCTGGAGTGCAATAGTGTGATCTCGGCTCACTGCAACCTCCGCCTCCCAGGTTCAAGTGATTCTCCTGCCTCAGTCTCCCAAGTAGCTGGGATTATAGGCATGTGCCACCACCCCCAGCTAATTTTTTATTTTTATTTTATTTTATTAAAAAAAATTTTTTTTTTAAAGACAGGGTTTCTCCATGTTGGTCAGGCTGGTCTTGAACTCCCGACCTCAGGTGATCCGCCTGCCTTGGCCTCCAAAGTACTTGGATTACAGGCATGAGCTACCATGCCCGGCCCCTAATTTTTACATTTTTAGTAGAGAAGAGGTTTCACCATGTTGGCCAGGCTCGTCTCGAACTCCTGACCTCAGGTGATCCACCTGCCCTGGCCTCCCAAAGTGTTGGGATTAGAGGTGTGAGTCACTGTGCCCAGCCAAGTGTAGATTATACTCTAATTGCATGGGAAGGCAGTGAAGAGCTTTAAGCAGGGAGCTTTAACCACATGCTCTGATTTGTGTCTTTAGAAGTCCACTCTGGGCCGGGCGTGATGGCTTGCGCCTGTAATCCCAGCACTTTGGAGAGCTGAGACGGGAGGATCGCTTGAGCCCAAGAGTTTGAGTTCAGACTGGGCAACATAGCAAGACCTTGTCTTTATAAAAATAAAATAAATGAAAGTCTACTCTGGCTTTGGAGAATAGGCCGAAGGTGAGCAAGAGAGGGAGCAGGAGGAGGTGGAGACGGTCATCTGGTGAGAAGTGATGGGGGCTCAGACTGAGATGGCAGCTGCGAAGATGGAGAACAATGGTCAGATCTGAGAGATACTTTGGAAGCACAATCTGTAGAATTTTCAGATGAATTGGATTCAGAGGTGAGGATGATTCTAGGTTCTGGCTTGAGCAATGGGTGGGTGATAGGGCTATTAACCGAGGTAGGGGGTGGTGGGGGGAGGTTACAATGTGGATGGAGGCTGGAATCAGGGTCAGGCCCTGCTATTTTTGGAGCCTTCTATGTGATATCCAGTAGAAGGATGGAGCAGGCAGTTGGAGTTATTGGAAAGCTCAGGACTGCTGATGTAACCTCAGGAGCCTCTAGGTTGCATTTTATGTCAAGGGATGGGATGAGATCCCTTCACACAGTCCACAGTCCTGCAGGCAGTGAAGGCCCCATCACTGGAGGTGTGCGGGACAGGCTGGCTGATGCCAGTCATGGCCACTAGAGAGAGGAGGCCCCTTTGAGGGGAGGTGGAACAAAATAGACCCTGAGGATGCCAGGGACCAGGACTCAGTGCCCCTGGGGCCAAGCGGAGGAGCTGGACATGCTGGCTCTGTCTCTTTGTCTGCTTAGGTCTTCCTCTCCCTGTGGCACCCTTCCCCTCCTACCATCTGGCAGGTCCCAGAGACACACAGACCCTGGGGTGGGGCCAGGGGTAGCCACAGGGATGGGGCTGTAATGTCAACTGGGGGCAGGGCTCCTGAGTCTCAGCCACCTGGCGTGAGGTTCCTTTTTCTGGCACCTCTACATGATTGTCTCCGCTGACAGCCCCACCCCCCCCCCCACCACTGCAGCTACTCAGCACCTCTCAAGAGGAGGCCCAGCCCAGGGAGCAGCTCCCTGCTGTGTCACACCTGGAAAGGCATTGAGTCAGGTGACCCAGCATCCCCAGGGGTGGGGGAGGTAACTGGAGGGGCTGCCAAGCTTAATTAGTGGTTGTGAATCCCCGAAACCTGCATCTGGAGAGGGCCCCCAGACTTTCATCTTCAAAACCTCCCAGCCAGCCTGGATGAAAGGGCCAGGGATGGGCCAGGTATTAATAGTAATTATTAGTTTCACTAATAAAGAGAAGAAATGGGATTATCACCATGCTCAACAAGTTCTCCCCTCTTTGTCTACCTCTTCTCTCCTTCCTGTGGGCTCTTTTTCTTTCCTCTCTTCCTCCTCTTTTTTTTTTCTCTTTTCTAATTTATAGAGATGGGGTTTCGCCATGTTGCCCAGGCTGGTCTTGAACTCTTGGGCTCAAGCAATCCCGCTGCCTTGGCCTCCCAAAGTGCTGGGATTACAGGCGTGAGCGACCACACCCGACCCTTCTTTCTTTTTCTCCTCTTCTCTAGGCCCTGTGACTTCCATCTGTCCTTGTTTCAATGCCTTGGGAGCTGCCTAAATCTTTCAGATCCCTTGCTGTCTGTTGGGGTGTCTTAGGCCCTAGGACATTCAGGGAACACCTGTACTCATCTGGGTTGCTGAGGGAGAAACTTGTTAGGATGTCAGTGTCCATTCATTCATTTATTCATTCACTCACTTACTGTTTTATAAATAATAATAATTTTTATTTTACTTTTCTGAGACAGAGTCTCTGTCACCGAGGCTGGAGTCCAGTGGTGCGATATCGGCTCACTGCAACTTCTGCCTCCCAGGATCAAGCGATTCTCTTGCCTCAGCCTCCTGAGTAGCTGGGACTACAGGCACCTGCCACGACTGGCTAATTTTTGTATTTTAAGTAGAGGTAGGGTTTCACCACGTTGGCCAGGCTGGTCTCGAACCCCTGACCTCAAATGATCCACCCACCTCGGCCTCCCAAAGTGCTGGGATTACAGGCATGAGCCACCACACCCAGCCAAAAATAATTATTGAACACATACTGTGAGCCAAGCACTGGGTTGGGCGCTGAGGATTTGGTGCTGAATAGGACAGATGTGGGCTGTGCCCGCCAAGTCAACATCCTAGCAGGGAAGATGGGCAATAAACAATAAATGACAAATAGGCATAAGGTCACAGACTGTGGTGTACACTATAAAGGGAATAAATCGCAAACAGGATGGAGAGCTATGTGGGTGGCTACTTAAGACTGGGGCACCGGGGAAGTGACATTTTGGCAAAGACCTGAATGATAAGGACTCAATTATGAGGGAAGATTGGAAAAGAGTTCCTGACAGGAAGAACAGCCTTTGTGAAAGCCCTGAGCTTAGCATGAGGATGTGAAGGGAGGAGAAAGTGGCCAGGGGCAGTGGGGAGAACCAGAGGAAGAAGGAGCAAGATGAGCTGGGGACAGGACTGGCACCTCAGGCCTGTGGCCTTTGCAGTTGCACAGGACCCACCGTTGGTTGAATGCCCTGTGGCTGCTGTCCTGAAGTACTTTTTTTTTGAGACAAAGCCTCACTCTGTCACCCAGGCTGGAGAGTGCAGTGGAACAATCTCTGCTTACTGCAACCTTCTTCTCTTGGGTTCAAGCAATTCTGCTTCAGCCTCCCGAGTAGCTGGGACTACAGGCGCATACCACCATGCCCAGCTAAGTTTTGTATTTTTAGAAGAGACGGGATTTCACTATGTTGGCCAGGCTGGTCTTAAATTCCAGACCTCGGGTGATCTGCCTGCCTCACCTTCCCAAAGTGCTGAGATTACAAGTGTGAGCTACCTCGCCCAGCCCTGAAATTATTTTATTTTATTTTATTTTAATTTTTATTTTTTGAGACAGAGTCTCACTCTGTCGCCCAGCCTGGAGTGCAGTGATGGGCACGATCTCAGCTCACTGCAGCCTCCGCCTCCTGGGTTCAAGTGATTCTCCTGCCTCAGCTTCCCAAGTAGCTGGGACTACAGGCATGTGTCACAACACTGACTCATTTTTGTATTTTTAGTAGAGACAGGGTTTCACCATGTTGGGCAGGCTGGTCTCGAACTCCTGACCTCAAGTGATCCACCCACCTCAGCCTCTCAAAGTGCTGGGATTACAGACGTGAGCCACCATGCCTGGCCTGAAATTCTTAATAATGATTGAACAAAGGCATCTGCATCTTTATTTTGCACTGGCCCCTGAAAATTATGTAGCTTGCCGTGGTTGGGATGTTGGCAAAATAAGTGAGTATCTGTGCGTAGAGATGTAAAGGCTGCTTAGCTGGTGTTGAGTGAATGAATGAATGAATGAATGATTTTGCTTTTGCAGAGTTCATCTACAAGGCTGTCAGAGGGCCACCTTTGCCTAGACCAGGGGCTGCTGCTGTGCAGAGAGGGGTCATACTCAGCTATGGCCCCAGAGTGACCCCAAATCCTGCAGTACCTGTTAGATTTTCCAGGGCCCACTGCCTGCAGGGTTCCCTGTATGCACTAGGCCTGAAGCAGCACCATGAACAGGTGGGTGAAGCCAGGCTTACCCCACCCCTGCATTGGGAAACAATGACTCCTCTACCCAAGGTAGAATCTTTCCTGTGAAGCCTAAGACGCTAGAGCCAGACAAACTTGAGTTGAAATCTGGCTTTCACATTCTGATTAGTGGATGTGACTAACTGTACTTTGTACAGGTGATTTGTTTCTCTGAGCCTCAGTTTCCTCATCTGCAAAATAGGGATCACTACTGCTTAGGGTTGTTGAAAGGATTAGATGAGGTAATAAGAGGAAAGCTTTTGGCACAGCCAGAATTTAGAAAATATTTTCGGGGGAGGGGGGCAAAAAAAAAAGAAAATATTTTCTTTTTTATTTATGCATTTATTTTAATTAATTAATTAATTAATTAATTTTTTTAGAGACAGGGTTTCACCATGTTGGCCGGGCTGGTCTCGAACTCCTGACCTCAGGTGATCTGCCTGCCTCGGCCTCCCAAAGTGCTGGGATTACAGGCATGAGCCACCGCGCCCGGCCAGAAAATATTTTCAATGATAATAGTATTATGACTGGGTGTGGTGGCTCATGACTGTAATCCCAGCACTTTGGGAGGCTGAGGCAGGCAGATTACCTGAGGTCAGGAGTTTGAGACCAGCCTGGTCAACATGGTGAAGCTCCGTGTCTACTAAAAATACAAAAATTAGGCATGGTGCCACGCACCTGTAATCCCAGCTACTCAGGAAGCCGAGGCAGGAGAATTGCTTGAATCCGGGAGGCAGAGGTTGCAGTGAGCCGGATCACACCACTACACTACAGTCTGGGCAACAGAGCGAGACTCTATCTCCCATCTCCAAAAAAAAAAAAAAAAAAAAAAGAGAGAAAAAAAAGAAAAAGTATTATTATACAATCTTTGCAGAATTGGGTAAACATTTGCTTTTGCCCCTAAATGTCTGCATAGTCGTGAGCAGGTCACTGAATCCTCCTGAGCCTGTTTCCTGTTCACTTGGGATGATAACAAGCTAACCTCTCTCTGACCAGGATGGTTGGGGAGGAACCAACACCATCACTGGATCACTGTGGAGCGTCTTTGTAAATTGACGTGCAGGTGTGGGCTGCTTGCACATTCCAGACCCACCCCTATCTATCCCATCTTAAGGCAGGCTTTCTCCAAATTTGCCCACCCGGAAGGAAAAGCACCCTCAGCTCTTGGCAGTTTCTGGATTCTTAGCCCTGCACTGCTGCTCTCACACTGGGAAGTTGGCCTGGGAGTGAACATTAAGTTCAAGGTCCCTGGTTAGGCAAAAAAAAAGGCAGGTCCAGAAGCTGGAGTAGGAGAGGGGGAGGATGAGCTGAGTGAGGACAAAGGAGCTAGAGCCAAAAATCCCTGTTGGCCTTGCTTCCTGCCTCACTTTGAGGCAGGAAGCAACCAGAAAGCTGCAGAGAATTAGTCCTTGACAAAGGACCTGGGCAACAGTCTCAGGCTGGGCAGAGCCCCCACTTCATCTCCCACATATGCTCCCCAAGGCTGATTTGCAGGAGCTTCCAAAACCATTAGGAAGCCCTAAGCAGCACCAACCTGAGAAAGGGAATCTCACCCTACAGGAGTCCTTGGCTGAGAAACTGGGAAGCTGGGAAGGAGAGAATAAAAGCCCCCAGAGCTGGGCGTGGTAGCTCACACCTGTAATCCCAGTAATTTGGGAGGCTGAGGCAGGTGGATAACTTGAGGTCGGGAGTTCAAGACCAGCCTGGCCAATGTGGTGAAACCCCCGTCTCTACTAAAAATTACAAAAATTAGCCAGGTGTGGTGATGGGTGCCTATAATCCTAGCTACTTAGGAGGCTGAGGCAGGAGAATTGCTTGAACCTAGGAGGCGGAGGTTGCAGTGAGCCGAGATCGTGCCACCGCACTCCAGCCTCAGTGACAGAGCAAGACCCCATCTTAAAACAAATAAAAATAAAGTAAAATAAAAATCAATCCCTGAGCAAAGAACAGGGGCTCTGGGTCAGGCTGCTTGGATCCAAGTCTAGCCTCTGCCACCAACTAGCAGTGTGACCTTGGGGTTCTGTGGCCTCCCCATGCCTCAGTGTCCTCATCTGGAGCACGGAGATAATAGTCATAGCTCCTCACAATGTTGCTGGGAAAACTGAGTGCTCTGCAGTTCCCAGCAAAGCCTGAAGCATAGTGAGTGCTTTAGAAAGGTTAGTTACTATTATACATTCTTTTAAAAATGAAGCCACCCAGCAAGTTTTGAAACAGAGTTTTCCTCTTGTTGCTCAGCTGGAGCAGAGTCTGCTGGGTCTCCTGATAGATGGGATCAAAGCCTTCCCCTATATTTTGGGCTGGCAGCATTCATTCATTCATTTGTTTATTCAATAAATATTTATGGAGTATATTTATAGCAGCAAACAGTGGCAGATGGGGGGCCCTAGGACCTGATTGGTCCCCAGAGGGGCATTTGAGTGAGAACTAACATTTATTCAGCAACTATAGGCTTAGCTTATATACACTCAGATTCTCACTGGAAATGGGCATTGCCCAGATAGAGGAAGGAGCCCAGGTGGAGCCATGGACACCAGGTTACATAGCCACTTTGTAGCAGCCTGGGGACATGAATTCAGGCCATCTTACTTCAAGGTTTGTGCTTTCTCAAATCTAGATTGGAGGTCTGCCTTCCTGCTGTACCCCCCCATCTTCCTCCCCAGACCAGACTTTGGCCGAGCTGGATCCCTAGAGGCCAAAGGCCAGGCTGTTTTCTGTTGCCCTCTGTGGCAGGATCTCTGTCACTTCCTTCCCAGTTCTCCTGACCATGTGAAACAACCTTGGGGTTTTCCTCTGAGGGGAAACCCAGCCTGGAAGCATCCCATAGAAAATGTGGCTGCCAGTGACCTCTGATGTTTGTCTCCTCGGCTGCCAAGGGTCTGAGTGCTTGGGAGCACAGCAAGGTGTGGGGCTTCCTCAATGGGTAATGCCCATGACTCCCAGGAGCCTATACTCGGCCTCCCTCTGGCTCTGTAGCCTGGGACAAGTCATAGCCCCTCCCTGGGCCTCAGTTTCCCCGCCTGTAAAAAAGGAGAATGGGGCAGACATGGTGGTTCATTCCTATAATCTCAACACTTTGGGAGGCTGAGATGGGAGGATTGCTTAAGCCTGGGAGTTCAAGACCAACCTGGGCAACCTAGTGAGACCCTATCTCTATAAAAATTTTCAAAATTAGCTGGGTATGGTGGCTCATGCCTATAGTCCCAACTACTTGGGAGGCTGAGGTGAGAGGATTGCTTGAGCCCAGGAGGTTGAGACTGTAGTGAGCTATGACGGCACCACTGTACTCCGGTCTGGGTGACAGAGTCAGATCCTGTCTCAAAAAAAAAAAAAAAAAAAAAAAAAAAGAAAAGGGGTGGCATGGAGTTGAGGAGCAGTAGCAAAGTTCTTAAACTGGCCAAATAACGGGGAGTTTATGTGCTGATGGCAAGTACTCCTGCCATCGTTTCCTCTTAGGAGCTTGTGAGGCTAAAATGGGACTGTGGCAGCTGGCACTGTGGCTCACGCCTGTAATCCCAGCACTTTGGGAGGCCGAGGAGGGTGGATCACCTGAGGTTGGGAGTTCAAGACCAACCTCACCAACATGGAGAAACTCTGTTGCTACTAAAAATACAAAATTAGCTGGGCGTGGTGGCAGCACCTGTAATCCCAGCTACTTGGGAGGCTGAGGCAGGAGAATGGCTTGAACCTGGGAGGCAGAGGTTGTGGTGAGCTAAGATCATGCCATTGTACTCCAGCCTGGGCAACAAGAGGAAAACTCTGTCTCATTGAAAAAAAAAAAAAAAAAAAGAAAGAAAAGGAAAGAAAAAAAGGGACTGTGGCTACAAAAGGACTTTGGAATGGAATTCAGAGCTGGACAGCGGAGCAGATGGCAGAAAGAAGCTGATTATTGTTGACTGAGACCCCCAGTCCCAGCTTCAGCTTCATCACACCTCACCCAGGCTGCTGCCTGTGGCCAAGCACCCATTCCTCCAGACCCTCTGTAGGACCTATGGTTTTGGGCCAAGGGAGAGCCTGGGGCAAGGTTCCAACCAGGAGATTCCTGGGCCTGGCATGAGCATCCTGCTATGGTGTGAATGTGTGTGTGCCCTCCGAAATCCATGTTAAAATCCAACTCCCAAGGTGATGATATTAGAAGGTGGGGTCTTTGGGAGGTGATTAGGCCATGAGGGCAGAACCCTCATAAGTGGGATTAGTGTCCCTATAGAATAGGCCCAAGGGAACTCATTCACCCCTTCCACCATGGGAGGTTGCAGTGAGAGGGTGCCACCTACAAACGGGGAAGCCAGCCCTCACCAGACACCAAATCTGCCATAGCTTTGACCTTGGACTTCCCAGCCTTTAGAATGGTGAGAAACAGATGGGGTACAGTGGCTTACACTTGTAACCCCAGCACTTTGGGAGCCCAAGGCAGGCGAATCACTTGAGGTCAGGAGTTGAAGACCAGCCTGGCCAACATGGCAAAACCCCATCTCTACTAAAAATACAAAAAAAAAAAAAAAAAAAAAAAATTAGCCAGGTCTGGTAGCATGCACCTGTAATGCCAGCTACTTGGGAAGCTGAGGCACAAATATTTCTTGAACCCAGGGCTGGTGTCCCCATTTGTAGATGGTACCCTCTCACTGCATCCTCACAGGCAGAGGTTGCTGTGAGCCAAGATCACACCACTGCACTCCAGCCTGGGTGACAGAGTGAGACTCTGTCTCAAAAAAAAAAGAAGAAAAGGAAAAAAGATAGAATGGTAAGAAACAATTTCTGTTGTTTAAAAACTACCCCGTCTATTTTGTTATAGCAGCTCAAACCATAAGACTCGAAGACGTATCCAAAGGCCCCCCATAGCTGTGAGAAGTCACCCACCTGGACATCACCCACCTGGACACGACAGCTGTGGGGGGCCTTTCTGCAGCCTCCTTGATGTCTGCCATGCTGGGTTTGTGCTGTGACTTCCCCACAAGCAGAGATGGGAGACGAAGCTTGGGAGTAGGAAGAGAAGCCTGTGGCTCCCCAGGGGGCATTCCTTCTGGCAGAGCACAACACTCACCTTGTGCCTAACTTGGAAAACCCCTTCTGTTCTTGGGTCTCAGTTTCCCCATTTACACTGTGAAAGGTGCCATCACATGTCCTCAGAGAGCCCTTCTGGCTCACCAGTTCCAGACTGTGGGCCTCTGACTTCTGCTCTCCCCAGGTTCCTGGGGATCCAGCCTTAAGCAAATGGAGATCAGTTCCATCCATCTGGGGTTTCTTTTTTTTTTTTTTGAGATGGAGTCTTGCTCTGTCGCCCAGGCTGAAGTGCAATGGTGTGCTCTTGGCTCACCACAACCTCCACCTCCTGGGTTCAAGCAATTCTCCTGCCTCAGCCTTCCAAGTAGCTGGGATTACAGGTGTACACCACCACTCCCTGCTAATTTTTGTATTTTTAAGTCGAGTTTGGGTTTCACCATGTTGGTCAGGCTGGTCTCAAACTCCTGACCTTGTGATCCGTCCGCCTCAGCCACCCAAAGTGCTGGGATTACAGGCATGAGCCACCATGCCCGACTCCATCTGGGGTTTCAATTCCCCTGCTCCATCTGCCACTGTGCCCCCAGATACCCCAGAGTGGACACAAACCAAGGGGGTGAGGCAGGGGCACACCCCCTCCCCAGGAGGACTGGAAGGCAGGAGCCTCACTTGCTGGCACACATGGATGGAGAAGTGCAACACTGGAGGGATGGCGGGAGAGGTGGCTCTGCAAGGGGTATGCCCATCCCTTCTCCCACAGGCTGGCCAGATGGTGGGGGCAGCCAAGGAGGGCTCCTTGCTCCGGCCCTACCCCGCAGGCTCTACAGGGAACTGAATTTCTTTCCATACAAAACACATGTGGGGAGAAGCCTTCATGTGTGGGGAGAAGGCTTCAAGTGCAGATTTGGGCTCATGAAACATTTTATTATTTTTGTTTTTTTGTTTAAGTTCCAGGATATATGTGTAGAACATGTATATCTATGTAACCTGGTTTGTTACATAGGTGTAAGTGCCATGGTGGTTTGCTGCACCTATCAACCTGTCACCTAGGTTTTAAGCCCCACACGCATTAGCAATTTGTCCTGATGCTCTCCCTCCCCCACCCCCCACCCTCCCAACCCCCACCTACAGGCCCCAGTGTGTGTTTTCCCCCTCCCTGTGTCCATGTGTTCTCATTGTTCAACTCCCACTTTATGAGTGAGAACATATGTGGTGTTTGGTTTTCTGTTCCTGTGTTAGTTTGCTGAGGATGATGGCTTCCAGTTTCATCCATGTCCCTGCAAAGGACATGATCTCATAACGCTTTTACACTGTTGGTGGGAATGTAAATTAGTTCAACCATTGTGGAAGACAGGAATCATCCTCAAAGATCTAGAATGAGAAATACCACTTGACCTAGCAATCCCATTACTGGGTATATACCCAAAGGAGTAGAAATGATTCTATTATAGGCCAGGCATGATGGCTCATGCCTGTAATCCCAGAACTTTGGCAGGGTGAGGCGGGTGGATCACCTGAGGTCAGGAGTTTGAGACCAGACTGGACAACATGGTGAAACACCGTCTCTACTAAAAATACAAAAATTAGCCAGGCATGGTGGTGCGTGCCTGTAATCCCAGCTACTCAGAAGGCTGAGGCAGGAGTATCACTTGAACCCTGGAGGCAGAGTTTGCAGTGAGCCAAGATCATGCCATTGCATTCCAGCCTGGGTGACAGAGGGAGACTCCATCCCAAAAACGAAACAAAAAAAAAATTTTTTTTGTCGTTTAAATCATTCTATTTTAAAGATACATGCACATGTATGTTTATTGCAGCACTATTCACAATAGCAAAGACATGGGACCAACCCAGATGCCCATCACTGGTAGACTGCATAAGGATGTGGTTCATGAAACATGTTAATCTGGCGGAAGCATGGTTGTAGCATTTCAAAACCTCCGCATGCTGCAGAACTTTAGCATCTCAGAGGCATAGCATCCTAGAATTTTAGAAAAGTGAGTCACAGGATTTAAGGTTTCTAAATTGTGCTGTCCAGCACTGTAGCCACTAGCCACATGTGGCCATCGAGCACTGAGAATGCGGCTAGTCCAAACCGAGATGTGCTTTCAGTAGAATACACAGTGCATTTGGAAGTCTCAGCAGAAAAGGATTTAAACATCTCATTAATCGTTTTTTTATATGAATTACATGTCAAAATGATATTTTGGGTATGTTGGTTTAATACAATATCTTTCATTTTATTTTTAAAATTTTATTTATTTATTTACTGATTGCGATGGGGTCTCACTCTGTCACCCAGATGGGAATAAAGTGACTCCGTCTTGGCTTATTGCAGCCTTGACCTCTGGTACTTAAGCAATCCGCCCACCTCAGTCTCCTGAGTAGCTGAGACCACAGACACACACCACCACACCACACTAATTTTATTTATTTTTTGTAGAGAGAAGGTCTCACTATGTTGCCCAGGCTGGTCTTGAACTCCTAGGCTCAAGTGGTCTCCTGCCTTGTTCTCCCAAAGTGCTGGGATTATAGTCATGAGCCACCCACTGTGCCCAACCAAATAAAAGATATTTCTTATTTTTGTTATTTATTTATTTATATTTTATTTTATTTTATTTTTATTATTTTTTTAAAGACGGGGTTTCACCATTGTTGGTCAGGCTGGTCTTGAACTCCCGACCTCAGGTGATCCGCCTGCCTTGGCCTCCAAAGTGCTTGGATTACAGGTGTGAGCCACCACACCTGGCCTTATTTTATTTTTTCGAGATGTAGTTTCACTCTTGTCACCCAGGCTGGAGTGCAATGGTGTGATCTCAGCTCACCGCAACCTCCGTCCGCCTCCCAGTTTCAAGTGATTCTCCTGCCTCAGCCTCCTGAGTAGCTGGGGCTACAAGCACATGCCACCACACCCAGCTAATTTTTGTATTTTTAGTAAAGACGGGGTTTCACCACGTTGGCCAAGTTGATCTTGATCTCCTGACCTCCTGATCTGCCTGCCTCGGCCTCCCAAAGTGCTAGAATGACAAGCATGAACCACCGCACCCAGCCAGGCTAATTTTTTTACATTAATTTTTTGTAGATACAGGGTCTTGCTATGTTGCCCAGGTTGGTCCCAAACTCCTGGGCTCAAGCAATCTCCTCACCTCGGCCTCTGAAAGTGCTGGGATTACAGATGTAGGCCACAATGCCCAGCCAAAATATATTTCTAAATTTAATTTCACAAGTTTCTTTTTACTTTTTAAAATGTGGCTACTGCAAAATGTGGCTGTTCATATGTGGCTTGAATTATATTTCTTTCTTTCTTTCTTTTCTTTTCTTTTTTAGACAAAGTTTCATACTTCTCACCCAGGCTGGAGTACAATGATGCGTTCTCAGCTTACTGCAACCTCTGCCTCTCAGGTTCAGGTGATTTTCCTGCCTCAGCCTCCCAAGTAGCTGGGATTATAGGCACCTGCCACCATAACTGGCTAATTTTTTTTTTTTTTTTGTATTTTTAGTAGAGACAGGGTTTCACTATGTTGGCCAGGCTGGTCTCGAATTCCTGACCTTAGGTGATCCACCCACCTTGGCCTCTCAAAGTGCTGAGATTACAGGTGTGAACCACTGTGCCCAGCCCTTGCCTTATATTTTTAATGAACTAAGCAGTTCTAGAATATTAGAATCATATTTAAAATCTCAGAATCTATTATAAGGACACATACACACAAATGTTCATTGCAGCACTGTTTACAATAGCAAAGACTTGGAACCAACCCAAATACCCATCGATAATAGACTGGACAGGGAAAATGTGGCACATATACACCATGGAATACTATGCAGCCATAAAAAATGATGAGTTCGTGTCCTTTGTAGGGACATGGATGAACCTGGAAACCATCATTCTCAGCAAACTGACACAAGAACAGAAAACCAAACACCGAATGTTCTCACTCATAGGTGGGTGTTGAACAATGAGAACACACGCACACAGGGAGGGGAGCATCACACACTGAGGTCTGTCGGGGGGGTACTAAGGGAGCAACAGTTGGGGGTAGGGAGTTGGGGAGGGATAACATGGGAAGAA
>CAUYLG010028347.1:0-29547 GCA_963573385.1 Cacajao melanocephalus | reverse complement strand
CTAATATCCAGAATCTGTAGGGAACTTAAACAACTCAATAAGCATTGCTTTTGGTGTTTTAGTCATGAAGTCCTTATCTACACCTATGTCCTGAATGGTATTGCCTAGGTTTTCTTCTAGGGTTTTTATGGTGTTAGGTCTCACGTTTAAATCTTTAATTCATCTCAAGTTAATTTTGCATAAAGTGTAAGGAAGGAACAGGCAGCAACCTTTGCTATTCTGCAGTGCCCCCCTGAGTGATTCCCAGGCCAGCAGGGTCTGGAGTGGACCTCCAGAAGTCCTGTAGTTGAGGGGCCTGACTGTTAGAATGAACACTAAAAAAACAGAAAGAAATAGCTTCAACATCAACAGAAAGGATGTCCACTCAGAGACACCATCTGAAAGTCACCAACTTCAAAGACCAAAGGTAGATAAATCCATGAAAATGGGAGGAAACCAGTGCAAAAAGGCTGAAATTGCCAAAAACCAGAATGCCTCTTCTCTTCCAAGGGATCACAACTCCTCACCAGCAAGGAAACAAAACTGGATGAAGAATGAGTTTGATGAATTGACAAAAGCAGGCTTCAGAAGGTGGATAATAACAAACTTCTCCAAGCTAAAGGAGCATGTTCTAACCCGATGCAAAGAAACTAAGAATGTTGAAAAAATGTTAGATGAAATGCTAACTAGAATAACCAGCTTAGAGAAGAACATAAACGACTTGATGGAGCTGAAAAACACAGCACGAGAACTACACAAAGCACATACAAGTTTCAATAGCTGAATTGACCAAGCAGAAGAAAGGATATCAGAGATTGAAGATCAATTCAATGAAATGAAATGAGAAGGCAAGAATAGAGAAAAAAAGAGTGAAAAGAAATGAACAAAGCCTCCAAGAAATATGGGATTATGTGATAAGACCTAATCTATGTTTGATCAGTGTACCTGAATGTAATGGGGAGAATGAAACCAAGTTTTGACAAACACTCTTCGGGATATTATCCAGGAGAACTTTTCCAACCTAGCAAGGCAGGCCAACATTCAAATTCATGAAATACAGAGAACACCACAAAGATATTCCTCAAGAAGAGAAACCCCAAGGGACATAATCTTCAGATTCACCAGGGTTGAAATGAAGGAAAAATGCTAAGGGCAGCCAGAGAGAAAGGTTGGGTTACCCACAAAGGGAAGCCCATCAGACTCACAGCAGATCTCTCAGCAGAAACTCTACAAGCCAGAAGAGAGTGGGGGCCAATATTTAATATCCTTAAAGAAAAATGGTTCCACTCAAAATTCCACATCTAGCCAAACCAAGCTTCATAAGTGAAACAGAAATAAAATCCTTTATGGACAAGCAATTGCTGAGAGATTTCGTCACCACCAGGCCTGCCTTACAAGAGTTCCCAAATGAAGCACTAAACATATAAAGGAACAGCTAGTATCAGCCACTGCAAAAACATACCAAATTGTAAAGAACGTCAACATAATGAAGAAACTGCATCAAGTAAGGTGCAAAACAACCAGCTAGCATCAAAATGCCAGGATCAAATTCACACATAAAATTTTTCTTTCTTTATAAAAAAAATATTTTAACATTCCTTGAAGGGTAGATCTCCTGACAACAACTTTTCTAAATGTTAGTCTGAGAAAGTTTCATTTATCCTCCACATTTGAAAAATAGTTTCACAGGATACAGAATTCAAGGTTGCTAGTTTTCTTTGTTTCTTAGCAGTTTAAATATTTCACTCTACTCTCTACTTGAGTGCATGATTTCTAAGAATAAATTGAATGGAATTCTCATCTTTGCTGCTCTGTTCTTAAGTTATCTACCACTATCTCTCACTTCTACTTGCTTTCAGATTGTCTTCAATCTGTAGTTTCAGAATATGCCAGGTGTAAGTTTCTTTCAACTTATTTTTGTATTTATCCTGCTTGGTAACCTCCAGGTTTCTTGTATCTGTCTTTTCGTGTCTGACATTAATTTGAAGAAACTTTCAGTTGTTATTGGCACAGATACTTCTTCTGTTTCTTTCTTTTCCTTCTGATATTCCCATTTCAAACAATTTTCACCTTCTGTCACCCAGGCTAGAATGCAGTGGTGTGATCTTGGCTCACCACAACCCCTCCCAGGTTCAAGCAATTTTCCTGCCTCAGCCTCCCAAGTAGCTGAGATAACAGGCACCTGCCACCATACCAGGCTAATTTTTGTATTTTAGTGGAGATGGGGTTTTACCATGTTGGTCAGGCTGATATCAAACTCCTGACCTCAAAGGATCCAACTGCCTGGGCCTCCCAAAGTGCTGGGATTGCATGCAGGAGCCATGACACGCTGCCTCAGTGGTTTCTTTATAATAAACAGAAGCTTTTCTCAGTGTTTTGGAGGCTGAGAAGTCCAAGATCAAAGTGCTTGCCTCTGTCAAGGGTCTTCTTATTATCTCATACATGACATAAGTCAGAGAGAAAAGAGAAAAAAGGAGGCCTAACTTGCCCTTTTATACTGGCATTAATCCCATCCACAAAGAGAGTATGCTTTGACCAATCTCTTAAATGTCCCATTTCTTAATATTGCTACAATGTCAAATAAATTTTAACATGAGGTTTGGAGGAGGCAATTATTCACACCATAGCAAAAGGTGTTTTTCATTTATATTACAGTGTTATTGATCCCTAGCATTTCCTTTTGCTTCTTTCTTAAGATTTCCATCTTTCTGCTTAAAGTGCTTATTTGTTTTCACATGTTGTTGACTTTTCCATTAGTGTCCTTAAGTATTAAAAATAGCTATGTTAAATTCCATGTCTTACAATTCCAATATCCCTGCCAAATCTAAGACTTGCTGTTTTAGTCTGCTTAGGATGCTATAATAACAGATCATAATGTATGTAACTTATAAACAACACAAATTTATTTCTCATAGATTTGAAGGTTGGGAAGTCCAAGATAAAGAAACTGGAAGACTCAGTGTCTGGTTAGGAACGCTTTCTGATTCTTAGGAGATATCTTCTTGCTGTGTCTTCACATAGTGGAAGACTTGAGGAATCTCTCTCAGGCTTCTTTTATTAAAGCACTCATCTGATTCTTGAGGGCAGAGCCTTCATCCACCTCATAAATGCCCCACCTTCTAACATCCTCACTTTGGAGTTTAGGTTTCAACATAAAAATTTGGGAAGAAACACAAAAGTCCAAATCATAGGTGTGTTCTTTCCTTTTAAGCTGTGTTTTTGGCTTTCAGTATGCCTTGTAATTTTTTCTTGATCACTAGTTATAAGGTAGTAGACAAAAGGAACTACTATAAATAGGCCTTTGATTATAACATGGGGAATGATCTACATTCTTATCATTCAGTTGCAGATTTCAATAAGCCTAGGCATTTGGATTTTGTACTTCGTAAGTCTTTCTCAGTCTTCCCCCTTCCCTTACGTGGGATGGGATGGCTAGAGTGAGCTCGAGTTGGGTGTTCTTCTTCTTCCAAGTGGAGGGCTAGAGCTATATGGAGTTGGTTGTTCCCTTGCCTTAGGCTCTGATAAAACCTCAGCATGTTAAGCTCTGGTTTACTAGTTTTCCGTGAGGGCAGACCTTGTTAAGAATAAAGTACTGTGACATATTTCAAAATGGTTCCTTTTTACCTCTCCCTCTCCAGGATGCATGAAGGTCTATTTCTCTGATATTTACTGTGAGAATCCCATGTAATACTGGAGGTAACACTGACAAAAGCATAAGGATCCCTCTTTGTCTGGGTCACCCTGGTGTTTTTAACTCTCAGACTAGTCCACATCTAGCCTACAGCAATTCATCAATTGGAGTTCAGATTTTTATGCCTCATATTTGTTCCCATGAGGGTGTCTGCTCCATTATTGTGTATTTCTCTGTGATTAACATTCTGTCTATGTTTTAAAGATACTGGTTTTCCCTGTGACCTCACTTCTTAGGGATCTAAGAAGAGTTGCTAAGCTTTCATTTTATTTACGTTTTTATCGGTTCTTAATGTGGTATGGTGATTTTGAAGCTCCTTGCATGCAGAACTGGAAACTGGAAATTCATATTAATAATTTTCATTCAAATTTCAAAACATCCCCACTGTATAGAGTCTAATATCGTGAAGAATAGGTAACAATTAGAGAAGCTGTCTGAATGTTCATTCTGTCTTTAAAACTGAACTTCCATTATGATGGTGCCTCATGACATAAAGTTTTTTTTCCCCCTTTACATCTCTGGAAAGGATGTTCATGAGTTCAATTTTCAATAAATTTAATATCTAAGAAACATTCTAATTTTGACTTCTAATAATAGTCTATTCTTGCTAGATATTAAATATCTTGCATATTAAATACACACTTTCCCTCAGTTCAAGCTGAATGTATCAGGCTCCAAAGAAAGATCTAAAAGTGGTTGAGACAGTATGTAATTTAGAAGTTTAAGAATCAAGAATATTAATCACATTGGTTTAATAATTATTTTAGACATCTATTCCAAAAACTAATATTGATGTGGTTTGCCTGTCAAAACTGAAGAAACTATGAGACAGTTTAAAGATAAGTAAAAAAAATTATAGGCCAAAACCCACAAACTATTATCATTTGAAACTTTTGTTGTAGGTTTTTGTTTTAAATGCATCTGTACTAACACATCTAAGATCACTATAGAGATTTATAACTTTTGACATCACTTGATTAGTATTATTCCTAGTCAGTAACAGATTGTTTCATAACTAGCTGAAGTCAATACACAACATTATATTCATTGAAAAAGACTAGATTTTGTCATTCATGTAAAAACCAACTAAAGAGCTAATGCTCTTTTAATATTATATAACATATGTTATTAAATCATTCTTCTTTGATTTGGAACATTAGAACATTTGATTTGTACATTTATAAATAAATCCAAAAAACGTATCAGAGCTATGCATAAGATTATTGTTATATAATATGAGCTTAATCAAGATAGATTACCACATAGATTATTTAGTCAGACTATTTAATGATCAGGAAATAATAATGATATAATAATTAGAAACTCTAAATCCTCAGTTTATATTAATATTTATTGACTTTACTACAAAAAATAATATGACTAGCAGGTTATCAATTATAGGTTAATAAAAATAATAACATACCTTTATTTTTAGTATGGTGTCAAATATAGTTTGAAAAAGACAATTAAAGTTTTTAATTTTTCTTTAAATATGATACATTGGAAATGAAGTCATTTTCAGCAAATGGAGAGTGTCATTAGTAGCCTGTGTTTTTCTCAAAGTCACAGTACATTTCAGCTTTAATATACTGTCTCTTCTTGGTATAATAAAGGGAAGGAGAAGTTACTCTATAGAAGAAAATGTGGGGCATAACACATATTATATTAATTCATGTAGGTATTAGTAGACTATTTCACCAAAAAATTGTCTAAATAAATTCAGGCTGCCGTAACAAAATACCATAGGCTGAGTGGATTGAGCAACAGGGATTTATTTCCCCACGGTTCTGTTGGTTGAGAAATCCAAGATCACGGTGGTAGCCAATTTATTTATTATTTTAGAGATAGAGTGGTCACTCTCTCACCCAGGCTAGACAGTGGCAGAATCATAGCTCACCATAACGTTGAACTCAGACCATCCTCATGCCTCAGTCTCACAAGTAGTTAGGACTACAGATATGTACCACCATGCCCAGCTAATTTTTTTTTAGTTTTTAAATTTTTTCGTAGAGACAGGATCTCACTTTGTTGCTCAGGCTCCTCTCAAACTCCTGACCACAAGTAAGTCCCCTGCATAGGCATGCCAAAGTGCTGGGATTACAGACACAAGCTACTGTACTGGGCTCCAATTCATTTTTTTTGTAAAGGTTGTTATCCTGATTATAGAGGTCCACCTTCTTGCTGCATTCTCACATGGTAGCAGGAAAGAGAGCAAGTTCTCTGGTGTATCTTCTTATAAGGGCACTAATATTTCATGACCTCAAAAATTTCACGTGTTTAAATACCAATTCACACTGTGGTTAGGACCTCAACATGAGAAATTTTGGGGGAACACATTTCAATTCAAAGCAAAAACGTTTTAGAATTTTAACAGCTTATAAAATATTCATTTCTATTGTTATTTCCATTATTTTTTGAACAATTGGGTAATATACATCCTAAAAACTAATTTGTTTCAACTTTCTCTTTTTTCTAATAAAATAATGATTATAATGTTTTAACTTTATGCTATATTGATAATTACTCATAATTAATGTCTCAGTGTATAAGCTCACCAGTAAGACATGAATATGCTGATTTGCATGCACCATGTTACTATTTTAAAACTTAATGAATAAATGTAGTACCTACGTTGGTATATTAACATATCCTAGGTTTGAAGATTGAGTTTCACATTTAATACCAAATACCTATATGCAGTTCTTTCTGAATTAAGTTATTTTACACTTCTATCATGTTCAGAAAATTAGTGTTATAGGTGGTAATCAAAACAAAGTAATCTTCTTGAGTACATTTGCTGAGTTTTACAGTATACATTTTACAGAAATAGTTAATATTTTAGTTATCATTTTTAAAATTTTATTCTAGGATTTATTTGATTTGATTTTGGAACAACAGAAAAAAAGAAAACAATTTTTCATGACAATACTTAAGATTTTAAATTTGCATTCATTGGTTTTCATTTTTCTCAGGAAATGTCACTTCAATTATATATTATAATTATCATACTTTTTGCTTGAAAAATATATATTCATGGACTCAGGTAGCTATACTTTATCCTTCATTTACATTATGTCCTGCTTATTTTCCTTTCTGATTTTATTTTTTTGTTCTGGGAGGTCTTTATTTCCTGGCTTCATTTTCTTAAGGCATCACCATGTACTGTATTCACACAATATACATTATTTTCTTTATTACATTTTTACTTTTTCTCTATTTATTTTTCTTTTGCTCTCATCCTCTTAGTTGTGCTTAGAAATGAACACTTACTCCCGTGACACTCAGATTTTAGTTTCTAAAATTTAAAAGTCTGAACATTTTCCTATTTGCTATTAATAGGATTTCAAATGTTATAATTTCTCAATCATCCTTTGTTATCTAGGAATGCCCCTTATTGCCAGAGGTCCACTTCCAAAGTCTCCATTCTACTGTTCACCATGGGCAGCATACTTCCAATTCTGCTGGGCTTCTTTCAATGAAACCTACATCAACAGCTGTTATGTACTGTGTTAATCTGTTCTCATGCTTCTATGAAGAAATACTCAAGACTGGGTAACTTATAAAGAAAGGAAGTTTAATTGACTCATAGTTCCCCATGTCTGGAGAGGCCTCAAGAAACTTGCAATTATGGCAGGAAGCACTTCTTCACAGGGTGGCAGGAGAGAGAATGAGAACCAAGTGAAGAGGGAAGCCCCTAATAAAACCATCACATCTCATGACAACTTACTCTCATAATAATAGCTTAACGGAAATCACCATCATGGTTCAATTATCTCCCACTGAGCCCCTTCCATGACATGTGAGGATTATGAGACTTGGGTGGGGACACAGCCAAACCATATCATTCTGCCCCTGGCCCCTCCCAAATTTCATGTACTCACATTTCAAAACACAAATGTGCCTTCTGAACAGTCCCCAAAAGTCTCAACTCATTCCTGCATTAACACAAAAGTCCAATTCCAAGATCTCATACAAGGCAAGTTCCTTCTGCTTATGAGCCTGCACAAATCAAAAGCAAGTTAGTTACTTCCTAGATGCAATGAGGGTACAAGCATTGGGCAAATAAACCTGCTCCAAATAGGAGAAATTGGCCAAAACAAAGGGCCCACAGGTCCTATGCGAGTCTAAAATCCAGGAGGACAGTCAAATCTTAAAGTTCCAAAATGGTCTCTTTGACTCTGTGTCTCAAATCAAGGTCACATTTATGCAAAAGGTGGGATCTCAAGACCTTAGGCAGTTTGCCTCTGTGGTTTTGCCTGTTACAGTCTCCATCCTGGCTGCCTTCAAGGGTTGCCATTGAGTGTCCGAGGTTTTTTCAGGTGCACAGTGCAAGCTGTCCACGAATTTACCATTCTGGGGCCTAGAGGGTGGTAGCCCTCTTCTCACAGCTCCACTAGGCAGTGCCCCAGTGAGGACTCTGTGTAGGGGCTCCAATCCCTCATTTCCCTTCCACTCCACCCTAACAGAGGCTCTCCATGAGGGCTTCACCCGTCGGCAAACTTGTACTTGGGCATCCAGATATTTCCACACATCCTCTGAAATCTAGGTGGAGATTCCCAAGCCTCAGTTCTTAACTTCTGTGCACCTGCAGGCTCAACATCACATGGAAGCTGCTAAGGCTTGGGGCTTGCGCCCTCTGAAGCCTAGGCCCAAGATGTACCTTAGCCCCTTTTAGTCACAGTTGCAGCTGGACTGACTGGGATGCAGGGCACCAAGTTCAGAGGCTGTACATGGCAATGTGGCCTTGAACCCAGCTCAGGAAATCACTTTTTACTCCTAGGCCTCTGACATGCCCTGGAGACATTTTTCCCATTGTCTTGGAGATTAGCATTTATTTGGCTCCTTGTTACTTATGCAAATTTCTGCAGCTGGCTTGAATTTCTCTCCAGAAAAATGGATTTTTCTTTTCTGCTGTATCTTCAAGCTGAAAATATGTCAAACTCATGCTCTACTTCCTCTTGAATGCTTTGCCACTGAGAAATTTCTTCCCCCAGATACCCTAAATTATATCTCCCTAGTTCAAAATTCCACAGATCACTAAAGCAGGGGCAAAATGCTTCCAGTCTCTTTGCATAGCAAGAGTGATCTTTATTTCAGTTCCCAACAAATTCCACATCTCTATCTGAGACCTCCTCAGCCTGGACTCTATTGTACATATCACTATCAGCATTATGGTCAAAGCCATTCAACAAGTCTCTAAGATGTTCCAGAATTTTCCACATCTTTCTGTTTTTGAAGCCCTCCAAGACTCTAGAAAGTATCAAACTTTCCCACATTTTCCTATCTTCTTCTGAGCCCTCCAAACTGCTCCAACCTCTGCCTGTTACCCAGTTCCAAAGTCTCTTCCACATTTTCAGGCATTTTTACAACAGCACCCCATTCTCTACAGTACCAATTTACTGTGTTAGTCCACTCACACACTGCTATGAAGAAATATCCAAGACTAAGTAGTTCATAACAAAGAGAGGTTTAATTAACTCAAAGTTCTGCATGGCTGTGGAAGCCTCAGGAAATTTACAATCATGGTGAAAGGCACCTCTTCACAGGGTGGCAGGAGAGAGAATGAGAGCAGAGTGAAGGATGGAGCACCTTATAAAACCATCAGATCTTGTGAGAACTTACTATCTCAAAAGTAGCATGAAGGAAACCATCCCCATGATTCAATTACCTCCCACCAGGACCTCCCAGGACATGTCACGATTATGGGAACTACAATTCAGGTTGAGATTTGGGTGGGGACACAGCCAAACCATATTATCAGGGTTGGCACCTTTATTTTCTGAACTAATTTTATACTTTCTTATTTTATTTTCTGAATCTTTAGGGTATATTGCACAAATACACTAAATTTTTGCATTTATGCAGACTTTCTATGTTTATGCTTGAACATATTTTTATTTTCTTAATCTTAATTTGTAGTTTTATTCAGTAAACATATAGGTTGAAATAATTTTTCTTTAAATTTGTAAAGTATGATGGAAGGATAAATAGTTCTACCCTGAATTATAATTATATATATTTGAAAGCATTGCATGTACCAAAAAGTAACACAAAAGCTTTTAAAGTAAAAATTTTAAAGTCACATAAAAGATAGTGAGAACTATGAAGGCAGTAAGAATAGTCACCTAAAGTAACTGTGATCACAGGAACATTCTTATAGCCAAATATAAAAATGAATTATTCATGAAATGCTGAGGCTAAAGGAAGAATTTGCATCCCAATCATAAAAAGTGATATATACATTCCATCTTTGTTTATACTTTTAACACAAAATTGAAGTCAGTTTCCAAATATAGTTCACATAATTACACAACTTACTCTATATGGAACACTATATAAAGAGCTAAAAATATCTCACTAATTCTCTTCTAATATTTGATACCATATTTTTTACTATGAATCACTAAACTAATTTAACATCCCAAGTGCTTACTTTAGCTGAGTTCCCTGAACCTTGACTTGGATAACTTTAGTCATCACACAGAAAAAAAAGAGTTATTTTAAGCCTGAACGCTTTCTTAGCTTTGCCACAGTTATCAGTTCTTCCCAACTCTGTCTCATTTCCTCTGATATATCTCAAATCGCTGAAACATAAGTACTTGATTCAAAAACAAATCTAATGGTAACCAACAAACTTGTATAAAATCTAAGCAAGAGGACGGGGAATAAAGTACATCCAAATTTCTAAAATGTATTCTAAGAACTTATCCAGTTATGGTTTGGATGCTTACATTACTGACTGCCTAAATCCATATGTTGAAATCCTGACCCCCAAGATGTTGGCGTAGGGCGAAGGGGCCTTTGGCACATAAATAAAGTCATTAGGGTGGAGCTGTCACACATGGGATTAGCACCCTTATGAAAGACACTCAGAGAGATTTTGCCCCTTCTATAATGTAAGATTACAGTGAAAATAAAGTCCTCTGGAGAATGTGAGTTTTTATCACATTCTGAATCTTCCTGCAACTTAATCTTGAACTTCCCTGTCTCTAGAACCATGAGAAATAAGTTATATTGTTTATAAGTCAATCCATGCATTTATTTGGTTAATGCAGTCTAAACAGACTTAAAATAACCCAAATCTCAAAAATTCTTTCAGTAGTGTCTGTTTTGGAATCATTTGTATTTCTTTCTTCAATATTTATTTCTTTTTTCTATGTAAAATAGGCTAAAAATTTGATACATATTTTGGCTAAAAGTTTGAGAAAGCCACTTGTGTTAAATAGTTAGTCACTTTAACTATCTGTTTTTGACTCAAATTTTAGTAAAGACTTTTATTTACTTATAGTAGTTTATTTCCATATTCTTCTGTGTGCAACATATAGACCAAAGTCCACTATTAAATATGCTTTTTATAAGTATTCATTAATTTTATGAATAACAATTTTAGGTCTTTAGGTTTGCTGATATATGAATCCAAAAACATAAAAATTTTAAGATAATTTATAAAAATTTATAAACATTATATAAACCAGAGTATTAATTTGAATCCCTATCACATATTGTTCACAATACCCTCTTCAATCCCACATCATTTATCATTTTCTTTCGCTCCTCAACTTTTTCACTTTATTCACATACTAATCAAATGCAGCTTTTCATTACAAACTCAAGAAACTCAATTTAGAACTTTTTATATAACAGCATTCAAGTTTCTAAGCCTTCAATCTGTAACTTACAATTATCTGCCTATTCAAAAAGCATTAACTAACATCAAATTCAAAGTCATATACATCATACTTGATTGTCATTCCATCAGACCGGTCTTTTGTATATGTGTAAACTTAATTATTGTTGACAAGGCTAAATTGGGATTTGACTTGTAGCTGTAGCAGGAGTACATTTAAATGTAAATGTCTTTTTTCAATGATACTTTTTGAGAACTTAGCCAGAAGAATGTGAATCTAATCAAGGTATTTGCACATATAATTTCCTGTGCAAAGCAATTATGCAACTAATTTAGCTAGCATGCAATTGCCATCAAGTTGTAAACTTCCTTAATCCTATGTCTATAGGCAAAAACGTCTCACAAACTAAACTTTGAACACAGAAAACCTGGTAAAGAGAAAAGAATGGATATGTGATACAAGCTTTCTGGAGAAAAATCCATTTGAATAGTCAGTCGTATGTATAATATCAACCTACAAAACACACAAAAGTCTGTAGCAGTTTAGGAAAAATACATGTTGCACTGATAAATGACGTATTTACTAATTTTGGAGGCTGGTAACATCCAAGCAAAAATAACTTAAATCTCAATAATGATTATATACTTAATACATTCTCTGATAATTGTCATTTAAACCTCAGCCTACGAGCTAGTTCAAAATTACAAACTACGTTAAAAAATGTAGCACTAGGCATTATGTTTGCATGGCATCTCCAGAAGATTGCTTTATTCAAATTTAGAAATAAAATATTGGACCAACGTTCACAACATATTGTGTACAGTTCTGTCTTTCTAACATCAGTAAATAAATTTTGTTAAAAACACAGGAGTTATGATTTATAAATTTCAGGTTTACAATGAAATCATACAATGCATTCTATTTGAAATTAAATATAAGATCTTAAGCTTTTTTGTTTGGCATCAAAACAACATGCAGTTCATTCAATGAAATAAAAGGAAACAAATCAATGAAACTACAAATTTTATTATTTAATATCATGCTGTCCTTCCCTCAAAAGTTGACTACAAATTTCTTTAAGTTTTGAAAAGGTGCAATCATTTGTTCTGTAATAGGTAAGTCTTCAGCTGAAGTGGTATTATCCCTATAAAACAGATATCAAACTCACAAAAAAAAATATATAGCCAGGCATGGTGGCTCATGCCTGTCATGCCAGCACTCTGGTAGGCCAAGGCAGATGGATCATTTGAGGCCAGGAGTTCAAGACCAGCTTGGCCAACATAGTGAAACGCTGTCTCTACCAAAAATACAAAAATTAGCTGGGCATGGTGGTGCACGCCTGTAATCTCAGCTACTTGGGAGGCTGATACACCAAAATCACTTGAACCTTGGAGGCAGATGTTGCAGTGAGCCAAGATTGCACCACTGCACTCCAGTCTGAGTGATGATTTGAGACTCTGTCTTAAAAAAAATAAAAATAAAAATGCAGTGAGTCTTTTGCTTCAGTGTAACTTAAATGTAAAAATGGTAAATAAAATATAGCTAAAATTATTGAGACTATAGTTAACAGTATAGTAAAAGGGGTTGCTTTTTATTAAACTGGTAAATAAAGCTATAGTTAACATTATATAGAATATTACTGACTACCATCAAATGATTAACAATGTATGTATAGAATATAGCTAATGTATTTTTATTATGAGTATTATGATAGTCCAACAAAATGTCACATTTAATTTCTTTAAAAAGCCCAACAAATGATATATTCTTTTTAGAATTTCAGGCACATTTGGCCAACAATAATACAATTTTGGTGATATCAGTAAGAATGAAGGAGACTACTAAATATCTTTGAGAATCATTGAATGATTATACTTCTAATACTATGCCCAAACTATTTATTGTCAATGTCTTTTTCTAATTATTGATAATGACTGCATGAAAACAAATTCAAGGTAAAAATAAATGTTCACTTTATTAGCATACAGTTTAGAAGATTATGACACATTTCTGATATAGATATTAGTATTAGAGAAAAACATTGTTTGACAAACTGAAAATTACCAGTATAATGTGTTAGGTTGTTCTTGTATTGCTCTAAGGAAATACTTGAGACTGTATAAAGAAAATAGGTTTAACTGACTCATTGTTCTATAAGCTATGCAGGAAATATGGCACTGGCACCTGCTTGGCTTCTGGGAGGCCTCAAGGAGCTTTAAATAATTGTTGAAGATGAAGCGTGAACAGTCACGTCACATGGCAAAAGCCAGAGTCAGGGGGAGAGGTGCCACACACTTTTAATCAGCCAGATCTCATGAGAACTCACTCACTTCCTTGAGGACAGGACCAAGCCATGAGGGATACAATGCCCCAGTAGAGTTTCTGTTTGGAAACTCTAACCCATTGGCACTGCCGTAGTAGAGGGTCTCTGTGAGAGTTTCACCCCAGTAGTAGGCTTCTGCATGAGCACCCTGGCGTTCTCATATATTCTCTGAAATTCTTGAGATTCACTTAGGGTGGCTGGCAAAATATTAAGGAAATGTTAGGGAAAGTTATAATATGATAGTTTCAAACCTTTTGGAAGGCCAAAAGGTTTTAATGGGATGGGCTGAAGGCAGCCATTCTTAACATTAGACTATTAAGTCATAGGGTGAAGATTTAGCGACAATAAAAGCTTCCCCAGTTAAGTCTGTGTACCCCACATTCCTTTGTCTCTACTGTACCTGTTTACTCATGTAAACTTTGTGCTGATGGTCCTTTGAGGGGAGGTCGAAGGTGAATTACCCGTTAATGGTGTTTATTCTGGGCCCTGAAACCAAGACCTTTTCTGATTTGTAAAACCACTCTTATAACCATGTTAATTATCTACAAACATGTTGACTTAGAACCTCTGTTATGAAATCTATACTGAATAAATGTGAGGAAATATAGGGAGTTGTGGTTGGTTTGCTGCAGTTACCCTCTGAAAGCAGTCGATGACCATCCCTAGCCCACTCAAATCACTGTACTAGGTGTGAGAGTGTATTCATTCATCCATCACTGAGTCAGGGTCTTCAGGACTGACCTCCACAGGTGGTCATCAACATTTCAGGTGGTGACCCCGAAGTGATTGAAGTCTCAGAAATCAAGGCAGAGACTGCTAAGCCTCCGTCATTCTTGCACTTTGCATGTTCCCAGGCTTAACTCCACATGGAAGTCATCAATGCTTACAGCTTGTGTCCTCTGAAGTAGTGACTTGAGCTGTCCTGGGGCCCCTTTGAGTTGTGACTGGAGCAGCCAGGATGTTGGAAGTAGTGTCCTAAGGCTGAGCAGGGCAGTGGGTCCCTGGGCCTGGCTCCCCAAACCATTCAGTCATCCTAGGCCTCTGGACCTGTGATGGGAGGCACTGCCTCTTAGATCTTTGAAATGCCTTCCAGACTTTTTCCCATTGTCTTGGTTATAAGCAGTTGCTCTCTTTCACACATGCAAATTTCTCTAACAAGTGGTTGTTCTGTAGCCTGCTTGAACTCCTCTCCTAATAAGGTTTCTCCTTTCTTTGCCACAATACTAGGCTGCAAATTTTCCAAACTTTCACCCTCTACCTCCTTGGTAAATATTAATATTCATGTAACTTCCAATTTTAAGTTATTTATTCACTCCTGCATCTGACAGTAGGATGTTAGAAGCAGCCAGGTGTAGATCAGGCAGGGTGGTTGGAAAAATTACAGATAGATGCAAACTTTCTTGGAAAGCCCAAAGGTTTTGCAAATGCCTCAGAAGGAGGTTATGGCTGAAGGCAGCCTAATCCTCTTAATTTGAGCTAATAGCAAAAAAAAAAAAAAAAAAATACAAATAACAAGGGAATGTAGAGGAGTTTATCTAAATTGCTTGTTTACTCATGTGGTCTAAGACTGGCCTTTGATCATCTATGGGTGCATGACTGCTCTCTACTAGAGTGGTTGGCAACGCTAATGGTGTTTACTTGAGACCTTTGCAATTTAATCTGTACCAAATAAATGTGAGCATCACAGGCTTTTCCAGACTGCTGCTGACTCTGGCAGAGATCCCCTGGCTGTGCTAACTGGCAAGCCTGTGTCAGAGTACATCTTTCATCCATTGTTCAGTTGAGTCTGCTGGTCAGACTCAACAGCTAGGATACATCTTGAATTCTGTGCTGCTTAGTATTTTCTTATACCAGACACTCCAAGTCATCACTCTTAAGTTTAAACTTCCTCAGATCCCTAGGGTCTGAACATGAGACAGTCAGGTAATTTGCTAACTAACAGGGTGACTGTATTAGTCCATTTTCATGCTGCTGATAAAGATATACCTGAGACTGGACAATTTACAAAATAAAGAAGTTTATTGGACTCACAGTTCAACATGGCTGGGGAGACCTCTCAATCATGGCAGAAGGTAAAAGTCATGTCTCACACAGCAGCAAACTAAAGAAGAGAGCTTGGGCAAGGAAACTCCCCTTTTTAAATCCATCAGATCTTGTAAGACTGATTCACTATCACCAGAAGAGCCCAGGAAAGACTTGCCCCATGATTAAATCACCTCCCACCAGATTCCTCCCACAACGCATCAGAATTCAAGATGAGATTTGGGTAGGGCACAGCCAAATCATATCATTCCACCCTGACCCCTCTCAAATCTAATGTTCTCACATTTCCAAATAAATCATGCCTTCCCAACAGTCTGCCAAAGTCTTAACACATTTTGGCATTAACTCAAAAGTCCACAGTCCAAAGTCTCATCCAGGACAGGGAAAGTCCATTCCACCTAGGAACCTGTCAAATAATTTAAAAAAAGTTAGTTACTTCCTAGATAAAAAGGATTACAGGCATTGGGTAAATGAAGCCATTCCAAATTGGAGAAATTGGCCAAAACAAAGAGGCTACAGGTGCCATACAAGTTCTAAATCCAGTGGATCAGTCAAATCTTAAAGCTCCAAAATAATCTCCTTTAACTCTGTCTCTCATCTAGTTCATCTGATGTAGGAGGTAGGTTCTAATAGCCTTGGGCAGTTGTGCCCCTGTTGCTTTGCAGGATATAGCCCACCTTCTGACAGCTTTCATGGTCTGATGTTGAGTGTCTGAGGCTTTCCAGGCACACAGTGCAAGCTGTTGGTGGATCTACCATTTTGGGCTCTGGAGGATGGTGGCCCTCTTCTCACAACTCCACTAGGCTGTGACCCAGTAAGGACTCTGTGTGGGGGCTCCAATTCCACATTTTTCCTTCTGCACTGTCCTAGCAGAAGTTCTCCATTAGGCCCCACCACTGTAGTAAACTTCTGCTTTGGCATCCAGGTGTTTCCACATATCCTATGAAATCCAGGTGGAAGTTGTTAAACCTCAGTTATTGGTGTCTGTGCACCGGCAGACTCAACACCATGTGGAAGCTGCCAAGACTTAGGGCTTGCACCCTCTGAAGCCACAGCATAACGTCTATGTTGGGCTTATTAAGCCATGACTGGAGCAACTGGAAATCAGGGTACCCAGTCCCTAGCCTGCACAAAGCAGAGGGGCCTTGAGCCCAGCCTATGGAACTATCTTTCCTTCCTAGGCTTCCAGGCCTGTAATGGGACTGGCAACCACCATGAAGACCCCAGGCAAGCCCCGGAGAGGTTTTCCCCATTGTTTTGGAGATTAGCATTTGGCTTCTCATTACTTGTGCAAAATTCTGCAGCCAGCTTGAATTTCTCCTCAGAAAATGGGATTTTCTTTTCCATCATGCTGTCAGGCTGCAAATTATTATAATTTTTATGCTCCATTTTCCTTATAAAACTGAATGTATTTAACATCACCCAAGTCACATCTTGAATGCTTTACTGCTTAGAAATTTCATCTACCAGATACCCTAAATCATCTCTCTCAAGTTCAGTTTCACAAATCTCTAGGGCAGGGGCAAAATGTTGCCAGTTTCTTTGCTAAAATATAACAAGAGTCACCTTTGCTCCAGTTACCAAAACGTTCCTCATCTCCATCTGAGGCCACCTCAGCCTGGTTTTCATTGTTTACACTATTATCAGCATTTTGGTCAAAGCCATTCAGTAAGTCTCTAGGGAGTTCCAAACTTTCCAAATTATCTCAAATTGGGTAATTTATAAAGAAAAGAGGTTTGATTGGCTCACAGTTCTTCACATTTTCCTGTTTTCTGAGCCCTACAAACTGTTCCAACCTCTGCCTGTTACCCACATCCAAAGTTGCTTCTACATTTTCAGGTACTTTACAGCAGCACCCAACTCCTGGTAACATTTTATTGTATTGACCATTTTTATGCTTCTGATAAAGATGTACCCAAGACTAGGCAATATACAAAAGGTTTATCAGACTTACAGTTCCATCTGGCCACCTCACAATCATGGTGGAAGGTGAAAGGCATGCCTCACACAGAAGTAGACAAGAGAAGAGAGCTTGTGCAGGGAAGCTTCCATTTTAAAAACCATCAGATCTCATGAGACTTTATTCACTATCATGAGAACAGCATGGGGAAGACCTGCCCCCATGATTCAATCACCTCCCACCAAGTCCTTCCCACAACGTGGAAATTCGAGGTGATATTTGGGTTAGGAGACAGCCAAATCATGTTAGTGAGCTTTGCATCAATTCCCAATAATTCTTTTTATTTCTATCTGTTACCTCAGCAGCCTGGACTTTACTGACCACATCACTATCAGCATTTTGTAGCAATCATTTATTCAGTCTCTGAGAAATTCCAAACTTTTTCTTATTCTCCTGTGTTCTTCTGAGCCTTCCAAAACTCTTCCAAACTCTGCCTGTTACCCACATCCAAATACTTGTCCACATTTTCAGGTATATTTACAGCAATGCCCCTCTCCTCAGTATGAATTTTCTGTCAGACTATTCTTGCATAGCTATAAAAAGAAATCTCAGACTGATAATTTATAAAGAAAAGAGGTTTAACTGGCTCACAGTTCTTCCAGCTGTATAGGAAGCATGGTGCTGACATCTAATCAGCTTCTGGGGAGGCCTCAAGGAGCTTTATCTTATGACACAAAGTGAAGCAGGAGCAGGCATGTCACAAGGCAGGAGTAGGAGCAAAATGGGAAGGAGGTATCACACTTTTATACAACTAGATATCGTGGGAATTCACTCACTATCATGAGGACAGCATCAAACCATGAGTGATTCATCAGCATGACCCAAACACTCCTACCCAGTCTCATCTCCAAAACTGGGGATTATGTTTCAACATGCAATTTGGGAAGGACAAATATCCAAACCATATCAAGTAAACAATAGTTATTTATCCATCTCTTTGAAATAACTTTTTGTCCTCCCAATAGCCTAAAATTGATGACCTACCATTCAGTTCTGTTTCCAGTGTCACAGTTACTTTAAATTCCACTTTACTTTGGTATTGATAAAGGAGGATGAAACCGAACTCTCCTGCTGTTTACTTATCTGCTGAACCTCAAAAATGTAGACACTGTGAGTTCTTTTGTTAATACTGTATCAATAATGGCTCTCTAATTTGCTTATTGTTAGCCAGAACAGAAAGCTCTCTGAAAATCAAATTTACATTTAGCAGTAATGGATAAGTATAGTTGTTTATTCCAAGTGGTATCTCCATATACTTTCAGTAAAAGCTACAAGAATTATAATGTAATTTAGAAAATATATTTTAAAAATTTTGATACATGCCCTTCATTTGTTAAAACATGTATGATTACATATTACAAAAACACATTTCACATATGGATTTGAACATCATAATACATAGCAGTTAAGACTAGAGGCTTTGGAACCAGAGTATCTAAAATATTAGTATAAGCTATATTTAAAGAACTATAAGTGTTCAGGTTGAATAACCAGCACCATGACTCTGTTTTACTCCTGAATCTGCCACTCCTGGATTTGTAATTTGGTGTACAGCTTATTCCCTTTGTTCTCAAGGCTTTTCATTTTTATTTTTTCGAATGTAAAGAATCGTAACAATGCCCATATCACTGGGTTATTTTGAGAAGTAATTAATTAATGGAAGTAAAATAACTAGAATGAGTAATGGTAATTGTAACTGCTCAATAAATGTTAGCTGTTTTGTATTAATATTACTGCCTAATTTTTGGGAAAGCAACTAAATTAGCTCTGACTTTAAAATAATTTGAGTATGTGAGTGCCTAGCGAAGGATACCCAGTCAGTCATTCCTACCCCATGACGTTTCCTGATATTTTACCACTAGAAATTTGTCCCTCTGGATTTGAAGGATTTTTTCAGTTCATATGTCCTATAATAACACGCCATGGATGAACCAATGTAAGAAATGATTACTCTTTACAGAATGAAATTATCAACTCACCAAAAGGCATTATATGTGCCAGGGAAGGACAGGCTTATTGGATGCCTTGAAGCTAGTGACCCTGTAAGGGGAAAGGAAGCTAGAAACAAAGTTATTCTCATTTTCAGTATTGATTTGAACTTTATAGAATTTGAGATTCTCTAATACTTTCAACAGCCTACATTCATGTTAGATTCTTTTTCACTTATCATTAGTCAAACAATCTGAAAATTTTACACACACACATACACACACACAGACATATACACATAGACATGCATATATAGTATATATAATATTTTTATCAATTATCATTTGGTCACAAAATTACGGATGATGATATATTAGATAACACTGAGTCTTTACTATACCAAAAAAATAATAAAAAGGAGTATTGGTGCTCATGTAATACATAAACCTCAAGTCCTGTTTGCTTCTCTTAATGCAGAACTGCTTTAAGCATTGTAAAATCCATTTCTAATGAAGTACAACAATAGACATTTAATTTAATCAAATGCTCAGGAATTTTTCTCTGCCTGTAGGAATTAATTTACTTTAATTATGTCAGTCATCCTGGGAGAAGCCAGTCCTTTGTATATGTTGACTTATAAAAAGTAGTTTCTTAAAAACGTTATACTTTCTATATGTTTTTCACGCTAGCTCCACAATATTTTAACTGAACTTATTTTTGCAATAACCACGTACTTTAGGGGTAATGACTACCTTCTAGTATTGAAAGATAAATTAACAAGTAATGGTGATTGAATTGCAGAAGCAGAACAAGAACATAGAGTATCTAAGTATTAACATAATCTGAGGGTGAAGAGTTGTACGTGTTCAAGTTGAGTTACCTGTATTCTGATTTATAACAGAAGGATCAATCTTACCTGCATTTTCCCTGAAAACAGCAATGGTAATATGCTGCCTAATACTAGAACGAATCTGTAGATCTTAGAAACATCAAGCAAACACAAGAAACTGAGGGTATCAACTAGAAAAGGAAAGGAGACATTCATTTCAACCTTATAAAAGATACCTTCTACTTTGATAAAGGTAACTTCTACCTTGTTATTTGTATTTTAGCAATTAGGTGAAAGTAAAACAATTAAAATAATTTTATTAAAATAAATCGAGAATAAGGACTATGTTTGATTCTTCCTGTTTAATTATTTTTAATTAGCAAGGGAGTAATATTAGAATAACCTTTGCAAACTCTTTTCATCTTATTTGAAAGAAATTTAGATAATTATTTTTCTCTTGTTAAATGAGGACATTTTACATTTTTAAATTCCTTTTCTTTATACTTCATAGCATCCCTGGCCTAAGAGTTAATGAACTTCTGGTTTTTTACCATCTGATGAATCTGATTAATGAGATTATTGGAAAAAGCATAAACTATTGTTGAAATAACTAAAATAGCTATAAAACTACTGCATACTGTTTCAGCCACACTTTAAAAATGAATATAAGTATAAATCTCAGGTGTGTGGGAGTATGAAGTACATTAAGATTTATTCTAGAAATCGCAAAATCTGAACATAAACTCTCATAGAATCGTACATATTAGGTAAAAAAATCACAGGCATTAATACATATCCAAGTTGAAATTTTTCTCTGATAATTTTTGTATCAAATATGTTTTTTTTACAGCACTGCACTGGTAGGTATATCATGGGTCATTTCTGTCTCTTCAAATAAAAGATAATATTCAAAGTAGAACAATTTTTAAAGTAAAAATTCTTCATTGGTAATTTAAAATTTAATCTGTAAATAACGTAAGTACCAATACATATTAATAACTATATTTTCATATTTAAATTATTGATATTCTTTATAATAATTGGTTGTTTATTTTTTTCCCTTCCACACAGCCCAACCTGTAGATATTGTAAATAGCTTTTCTGACTGTTCAGTGAGCAAATTGTGCTTTTCTAACGCCTTCATCTCAAGGTCATGACCAGGAAGAATCTCAGCCATTTTTTTCCCAAATTTATTTTTCCTTAATATCATAGAAGTAATCTTTCTTTAAAAATTATTTTTCCATCATTTTTTGGTACTAAATTGTGTTCTCCTAAATTTGTGCGATGAAGCCCTAACCCCTACGTGACTGTATTTGGAGATAAGATCTTTAAAGGTAATTAAGGTTAAATTATTTTATAATGGTAAGGTCTCAAACCAATGAGGCTAGTGCATAAAGGGAAGAGACATCACAGATCTCTCTTTCTTTCTGCATTTTCAGAGGAAAAGCCATATGAGGACATAAGAAGAAACTGCTGTCTGCAAGATAGGAGAAGAAGCCTCACCAGAAACCAGCCCAGCTGGCACCTTAATCTTGGACTTTCCACTTTTAAAACTGTGAGAGAATAATTTTTTGTTGTTTAACACTCATAGTCTGTAGTTTTAGATTATAGCCTCCAAAGAAGACTAATAGGACTACTTACAGCCAATTTCCTTTAACTTTAAGAACCATAATGAAATGCTTCTGTATATCTCCTGGAAATGTCTTTTCTATCTTCCATAATTAACCAGTTATCACAAATTTATTTTACCTTCTTCTTTCTCTCTTTTACTATATTTATAAATTAAAAGAAAAATACTAATTATATAATATGATCAAAGGTAATGAAAATGGTTTTACAACCATCACGACTATAATCAAATTGCCAATGACTTACTATACAAATACCCCATTACATAATAAAAACCAAGTGTCTTAAAGCAATTATCATTCTATTAAAACTCAAGATGAAGGACTCAAGAATGAACAAATCAATTGTAATCTTCATAAAAGAGATGTAAAAATCTTAATCTTCAATATGGAAAACATTAAAACAAACCTAATTCCAACAGTAGTTTGTACTTTCTTCAATAATGTAATTAATTGGATTGCCCCAATGGAAAAAAAGAAGGTAGATATTCATTAACATTTGGGCCAGGGATGTTTTGAGGCATAAAGAAAAAAATATTATAAATGTAAAATGTCCTCATTCAACTATTCTAATCCTGATTTTCATCTACCTTGCTGTCTTTTTTTAAACTTTCTATGATAGATTAATAAAAAATATTGAAGGTAACACAAGACATCTGACATCAAAAGAATGCAAGTTAATAATTAAAGAAGAAAGTAAGGGCATGCTTCAGAATGTTCACACATCCTTGAAGTCAGTAAGAGAATGATGGATTCCAAAAGAAGCAGTGATTTTTTTTTTAATTTCACCACATGTGCTCCTAGATTTAAAATATGCTTGTATTTTCTTTCTAAGAAAGAGTATAATCTGGGTCCCAAGCACTATTTTTATTTTTGAATGTATCATAATCATGACTAGTGTACTTAATCTGCTTCTGAGCCATGAATTACAATAGTAAGCTGTCCCCTGACATCACCATCTTGGGGTACAGTCCTCTCAAAATGACTACTGTCTTTTAAAGTGGTGGTTGATACTTCAGTACAACCACATCTTCCAATTTTCATCTTATGATTTTCTGACATGAATGATATCAATGGCAGAGGCAAATATTGGCAAACATGTTGTACAAGTTACATGTTTGCCAACTTTCTTGAACAGTGAAAATTTAGTTCTTAATTTTGGAATAAATATGCATGTTTCTCTTTATCAGGTCACTGATAACCATGGTTAATTGCAAAGTAAGAGTGATCAAACAATAAAATAAACTGTTAAAATATCATGTCAGAAAATGAAAAAAGATTAGTAAACTCTATTAGCCTGTAATAAATAGGCTAATAAAGACATACCCAAGACTGGGTAATTTAGAAAGAAAAGAGTTTTAATGGACTCACAGTTGCACATGACTGGGAAGGCCTCACAACCATGGCAGAAGGTGAAAGAGAAGCAAAGGCACATCTAGCCTGGCAGCCGGTAAGAGAGCTTGTGCAGAGGAACTCCCATTTATAAAACCATCAGATCTCCTGAGATTCATTCACTACCATGAGACCAGTATGGGGGAAACTGTCCCCAAGATTTAATTATCTCCACCTGGTTCCACTCTGACACATGGGGATTACTACAATTCAAGGTGAGATTTGGGTTGGGACACAGCCAACTCATATAATAAATCAGTGTAGCAGAGGGATTCTTACCACTGTCTATATAAATACTGGAACACATGCATTTCATGCACACCTAACATTAATTTTCTAAATTTTCCACTGACTCCAGGATATGGCTGCCAAATGGCATCATAAATCTTATATTTTTTCTTATGGACAACTGCTGACCCGGCTGCTACACCACTGGTCAGAAAACAAAGAAGAGTGGAATTCTTTCATCACATTTATCAGAAACCAGTAGGAAGTTGTTTCTATCCACCCTATTGAGAGCACTTTATTTCACTCATAAAATCTGTGCATGTTGAGCTCAGGGAGATAGCAGTTACTGGTGTATCTGAAAAGAGTCAGAGAAGTTGGCTACTTCTGTTGGCACTTCCGCTTTAATCACCTGTTGAAGTGAGAAGTTTATGTTCACTTTACCTGCATTTTACATGCTGTTAGGAAGAACATGACAAAATCTTGGGGTAAAAATAGAGGTCTATCTAACAAACTCTGATTTATTTAAAAAAAAAACCTCTTAATGTGAATATAATAAATTATAAATAAATATATGTGTATAAATTATAGAATACTAAGTAATAATTTAATAAAGTTAAAATTCTGTTAAATGCTACAAGTAGATGTGTATGCCATCTACATACACAGTGAATGCATTTATTAAAGAGTGACTAGGAGAAATTTCAGATAATGTTAAATATTACTAATAATTTAAATATACAGTATCAGCACTCATTTTATAGCAAAGCACATCTTTTATTTGGATATTATGTTGACGTAAGTTAGATTTCACATATGCATAAACATTCTGGAATGCTATTTTAATTCATATATTTGTGGGCTATTAATTTTTATTATAATTTTAAATAGGTTGAAACTATAGAGTACTTTTCAAATTCCATAGATTTTATAATGTTCAAAGTAAGAAATTTTGTAGTAGTCTTTGATGTAGTTTGGCTCTGTGTCCCCACCCAAATTTCATTTTGAATTGTAATCCCCAGATGTCGAGGAAGGGACCTACTGAGAGGTGATTGGATCATGGGGGTGGTCTTCCCATTCTTTTCTCCTGATAGTGAGTAAGTTCTCTTGAAATCTGATCGTTTTGTAAGGGGCTCTTCCCTCTCTGCTATCACTGTCTCCTGTTGCCATGTAAAATGTGCCTTGTGAGCCCTTCACCTCTGCCGTGATTCTAAGTTTCCTAAGGCCTCCCCAGCCTTGCAGAACTCTGAGCCAATTAAACCTCTTTCTTTTTATAAATTACCCCGTGTCGAGTAGTATCTTTACAGCAGTACAATTATGAACTAACACAGTAAATTGGTACAGGTAGAGTGGAGTACTGCTACAAAGATACTTGAAAATGCGAAAGAGGTTGGAATAGTTTGGAGGGTTCAGAAGAAAACAGGAAGATGTGGGAAAGTTTGGGACTTCCTAGAGACTGTTGAATGGCTTTGACCAAAATGCTGATAATGATGTGGACAGTGAAGTCCAGGCTGAGGTGGTCTCAGATGGTAACAAGAAAATTATTGAGAACTGGAGGTCTTTCTTGCTATTTTAGCAAAAATTTGGTGGCATTTTACCCCTGCCCTATAGATCTGTGGGAATTTGGAACTTGAGAGAGATAATTTAGGATATCTGGTGGAAGAAATCTCAAAGCAACATACAAGAGGTGACAGAGCACAAAAGTTTGGAAAATTTGCCGAGGCTGATCATTTGGTAGAAAAGAAAAATCCATTTTCTGGGGAGAAATTCAAGGCAGCTGCATAAATTTATATATGTAACTAGGAGTTGAATGTTAATCACCAAGACATGGGGAAATGTCTCCAGGGCATGCCAGAGATCTTCATGGCAGTCCTTCCTATCACAGGCCCGGGGTTCTAGAATGGAAAATGGTGTCATGGGTTAAGCTCAGAGCCCCGCTGCTATGTGGAGCCTCAGGACTTGCTGCCCTGAGTTCCAGGCACTCCAGCTCCAGCCATGGCTAAAAGAGGTCAAGGTACATCTCAGGTCATTGCTTCAGAGAGTGCAAGCCCCAAGCCTTGGTGGCTTTCATGTGGTGTTGAGCCTGTGAGTTCACAGAACTCAAGAAGTGAGGTTTGGGATCCTCTGCCTAGTTTTCAGAAGATGTATGGAAACTCCTGGGTCTTCAGGCAAGAGTTTGCTCCAGGGGTGGAGCCCTCATGGAAAACCTCTGGTAGAGCAGTGTGGAAGAAAAATATGAGGTTGGAGCCCTCATACAGAGTCCCCACTGGGGCATCTCTTAGTGCAGCTATGAGAAGAGGGCCACTGTCCTCCAGACCCCAGAAGGGTAGATTCACTGACAGGTTGCACCATACGCCTGGAAAAGCTGCAGGCAGTCAATATCAGCCCATGAAAGCAGGTGCAGGGGCTGAACCCTGCAAAACCACAGGGGCTGAGCTGCTAAAGGCCATGAAAGCCCACCATTTGCATGACTATCAGCCCTGGATGTGAGACATGAAGTCAAAACAGATTATTTTGCACCTTTACAATTTAATGACTGCCCTTCTGGCTTTCAGGCTGCTTAGAGCCTATAGCCGCTTTGTGTTGGCCACTTTCTCCCATTTGGAATGGAAGCATTTATCCAAGGCCTATACCCTCATTGTATCTTGGATATAACTGACTTTTTTTTTTGTATTTTTTTTTTAATTTTACAGGCTCATAGGTGGAAGGGATTTGTGTCAGATGAGATCTTGGACTTTGACTTTTGAGTTAATGCTGGAGTGAATTAAGACTTTGGGGCACTGATGGGAAGGCTTAACTGTGTTTTGGAATGTGAGGACATGAGATTTGGGAGAGGTTGGAGGCAGAATGATATGGGTTGGCTCTGTGTCCCCACTCAAATCTCATCTTGAATTGTAATCTGAATTGTAGTCCTCAGTTGCTGAGGGAGGGACCTGGTGGAAACTGCTTGGATCATGGGAGCGGTTCCTCCTGTGCAGCTCTTATGATAGGGAGTACTCATGAAATCTGATGGGTTTATAAGGAGCTCTTCCCACTACACTCTCACTCTCTCCTGCTGCCGTGTAAGATGTGCCTTGCCATTTTTGTAAGTTTTCTGGGGCCTCTCCAGCCATGTGGGACTGTAAGTCAACTAAACCTCTTTCTTTTATAAATTGTCCAGTCTTGGGTATTATCTTTATAGTAGTGTGAGAAGAGACTAACACAGCCATCATCTTTCTTCTTTTTCTTCTTCTTCCTCTTCTTCTTCCTCCTCCCCTTCCTCCTCCCCCTCCTCCTCCCCATGCTCTTCCTCCTCCTCCTCCTCCTCTTCCTCCTCCTCTTCCTTCTTCTTCTTCCTCCTCCTCCTTCTTCTTCTTCTTTTTCTCCATGAAAGGGATTAAAGTTTAAAGCTTATTGGGTTAACTTTAAGTATCTTCTGTAGCATTCACTGCTGTAATACATCTCTTACACCTTATTGGCCTTTTATATTCACAGTGGCACTCAGTAGTCAAAAATATCTTCCATAAGGCTCTAGATAAATCTTGAAAGACATTCAATTAACAATTTAGGCTAAGTCTCTTTTATTTATAAAATTTTGGCCTAAGAAAATATAAAAGTATCTCAAATGATTATATAATAAATTTAACACATAAATATCATGAATGTTTACATATATTTGAAATAAACATTACTCATTATGGTATTGTGAATGATAGTCTATAACATTTTAAATAGTATACTGATCATGAAAACAGTAGAAATTTGATTCTAAATATAATATAGTGTCTACATACAGTATATGTAATATATATATATATATAGATATACACTTACTTACCAAATTATTCAGTGCACACATTTCAGAAGCTATGTAAAATGTTACATTAAAGTATGATCAATATTTATGTGAAATTAAGGTCAAATTACTCTTTACATACAAAATTCAAGTGCTAAAAGAGGAATGTGCATCAAATGTAGCACGAACATACATTAATATAAATGCAGTAAATTATTACATCATTGTTGATAATCTTAGAAATAAATTTTAGAAATGATTTGTTGTATCTATTTATATATAAACAATATTATAAGGTAATTTATGTGATCTCACATAAAATAAAAATAATAGATTCATGGTTGAATACATAGGTGAAATGAAACATTTTCTGTGACATATTGTTTTTATCTTCTCTCTGTATTTTAACTAAATCATCCACTCTTCTCTACAGATTGAAAGAGGCTGACATGCAAACAATATTTAAGAGGACCTATGATATGTGAAATAATGCTAGTATAATATCACAGAGTATGAGATTCTACTCTTGTAAATTTTGAGACTAACAACTTAAACAAATAGAAAATGGAAAAAAATTTATTAAAATAGGAAATGCTATAAAATTTTTTTAAAGAAAACATCAAAGTAAGAAATAAACATTGAAAGTTATGTTTGATTATTCCTGTGTTTTTTAATGACACTTTGTTACTTTCAAAATTGCCCTTAAGTCTAATGTAATTTTATCAGTTATTCAATAATCCTTAGAATTTAACAAAACTTACCTGTATTTCTTTTCACTCATTTTAGTTGGCAAAGAAATTGAGACCTAAAGTAAAAAATCATAGCACCCGCTATAAAATATTTATATGTGAATAAAGAGATATCATGATTTCACTGGCACCACAGGAAATAAAAGCCTCATGATTTTATAATATATGTACATATTTAGGGCAAGTTGTCACTTTTTCAAAATCAAAGCATATATACATTTGCCTTTCTCACATACTACATGTGGCTAAAATGAATGCAGCTATTTGCATGTATTCTTAGTCTTCTTCAAACACTTCATATCAATAGGATAACCTGTGCAAACCTATAATATATTTAATCATTATGAAAACTATATGGTTTATTTAAGAGGAAACTTTGCTGGTGTTAAAATTCAATGATCAAACATTTTCATTGCTTATCTAATTTTATGATTGAAAAAAAAGTTAAAATTCAGCAAATATGGCCAGGCACGGTGGATCACGCCTGTAATCCCAGCACTTTGGGAGGCTGAGGCAGGTGGACCGTAAGGTCAGGAGATCGAGACCATCCAGCTAACATGGTGAAACCCTGTCTCTACTAAAAATATAAAAAATTAACTGGGTAAGGTGGCATGCACCTGTAATCCCAGTGACTCAGAAGACTGAGGCAGGAGAATCGCTCGAAGCCAGGAGTTGGAGGTTGCAGTGAGCCAAGATCGTGCCACTGCACTCCATTCTGGGTGACAGAGTGAGACTCCATTTCAGAAAAAGAAAAAAAATATTGGCTAGTATGGTGAAAATTGGAAGCCTCATGCATAACCGGTGGGAATGCAAAACAGTGCAGCTGCCTTTGCAAACAGTCTAGCAGTTCCTCCAAATGTTAGACCTCGAGTTACCAGCAATTCTACTCCAGGTAAATAAAGAAGATAATAAAAGCACACATCCATGCAGAAACATGCACACACAGATTCTTAACTTTATTATTCATATTAATTCATATTTATATTGATCTATACTGGTGATGAAGTCCTCTGTTCACTTATTTTTACTCTGACTGGTTGTTCTAGCCATAACTGCAAGTGGGCCACTGAAGACTCCTACCGTTACTATGGAGCTGTCTGCCTCTCCCCTTAGTTCAAAAGTTCATATGACCCAATTGTGCATCCACAGATGAATTTATTTAAAAAACGATATGTCCATACAACAAAAATGATTCGTCAATAAAGTAGTAAGAATGATGTGTGATGCTTTGAAATGTGGGTACTTACATATTTGTTTTGGTCTTTGGATAATTTAATGATGAAATCAACAATAAAGTAAGATTTTTATGATTAAGGACACATACCTACTACAAAAATGTCATATGACTTTTCTAGTATTAAAAAAGAAACATCTCTGTGGGAGGAACTAGGGGACG